>VKOC01028714.1:0-17564 GCA_009364415.1 Spea multiplicata
AAAGGTAAAGATGGCACAAGCAGGATGTTTGAGCCTTGGAGACCAAAATGACAGAGGCAGGGTGTGACTCATGCTGGGCTGTTTGGTGACAAAGATGGTCCTATGCGTGTAATTTGGGTGCTGGTCAGGATCTATGTGGGCAGTGTGGACAGCAGGGCTGGCTTTGGGTTGTGCAACCTGTCATCTATGCCTGTAATTTAGGGGGTTTTATTTATACCTTTATTGCTGAGTTTTTATATGATTTCCAGGTGATCTATACCTGCAATGCTATGTTTCTATACATTATTATTGTATACCTGCAAATACGGGATTTGTATGTCTGATTCTATGCCTCCAGTGCTGAGTTCACATGTGAACAATAATAATAATATTAACAGCAATCACACTCCTATCATGCTATCAGGAGTGTGATTGCAGTTAACAATGTTAATATATAAAGTATATATATATATATATATATATATATATATATATATATTGTTACTTAATTTTTGTGTCCAATTTTGGTGTGTTACTTACTTTTAATAAAAGTGTGAGATTTTTTATGGTGGGGTCATTTTCGGTTTCGGCCAAATAAATGCAGAATTTTTGGTTTCGGTCCAGAATTTTCATTTCGGTGCATCCTTACTACTAAGCCAGACACTGAAGTGGTAGGCCTACACCACATCAGCGTTTGGCTTAGTATATAGTGATAGGGGGTTATGCTGCACTATTGTAAATCTCTGGCTCAATGTGATGGGGATTACGCTGTACCACCGTAAATGTCTGCCTCAGTATATAGTGATAGGTGTTACGCTGTACCACTGTGATTGTCTGCCTCAGTATAGTGATAGGTGTTATGCTGTACCCCATCCATAATGTCTGCCTCGATATTTAGTGATAGGTGTTATGCTTTATCACCGCCATTGTCTGCCTCAGTATATAGTGATAGTTGTTATGCTGTATCACCGTCAATGTCTGCCTCAGTGTATAGTGATAACAGTAATGCTGTACCACATTCAGTGTCTGCGCCGGTATATAACGATAGAAGCTATGCAGTTTTAAAGTGTGTGTGTGGGAGGGTGCCACATACAGGATCCTCCCCAGGTGCTAAATACTCTAGGTACGCCCCTGCTTCCAGGGCTCTTTATTCTTCTTTTTGCTGAAGATAGTTCTTAATGACTTTGGCTGTATGATTGGGGTCATTGTCATGCTGCAGAATATATCAGATACCTACCAAAAAACCATAATCGGATACAAATCATTCTTAGTTTTTAGGTTGTATTAATTCATGATTGCAGGTTTCACAATAAATTCAGATGTGCTGTAACATGATAAAGTGTGGTACACATTATAGACTAACATCTACACATATGCCATTTTATTCTGTCATTTCTTTTAGAACAATTTTAAAAGGCTTGCATCTGTATAACTTTACCAGCTAGTTTTTTGTTTTTCATGTTCCTAATTGTTAGTGGACGCTTACGACAGATTTTTTAAGGTAGCCAGGGATTATAGGAAGTTCAACGACCTTTCTTCTAGACTTTCCACCTCAGGTTTTCCTAAAAAACTTCCTTCAGGTATTTGAGATCCCAACAGCTTACTTAATTCAAATTGTTACTGTTGGTCCAATAAAAAGTATCACTTTTGAATAAAAACTCAATCTCTTGGATCTCTTGGATCAATACAGCTATATCCATCTTCCAGATAGCCAGATAAACAGTATAGGTTTATCTTGATTTACCGGTGCTATAGAATCATGTATTTTATATGAATATTATATGTAATTTAATAATCTGAATATTTTTTTTCAGACCACATCATTCTAGCTCTACATTATGCTCTATATATCGAATTGAAAACAATGAACAAAAATATAGGTTTTATACTAAATGATAAAAAAACTTTTTTTTATCCTCCCGTGACTTCCTGTGGTAAGGCTTCATTAACTATTCAAATGCTAGGAAGCTTTCAATACACTGCTGTTTTGATTTTTAGTAAAAGGACACAGAGCTTTCTACTATCATGCTCCAGGCATTAACCAGAACTTCCAAATAACACTATAGTGTTTGACAAGAAGTCACAATAAATGTGTTTATTTTTTCAATTCCATATGATTTCCCACTGAGAAAATGTTCCCAGATCCTATATATATATAGTAATATAGTCAAAAGATACTTAAGACTGATGGGATGGAACTACCAGCAGGGCACATAGCAGACAATCAGACCAGCTACAAGTACTGTCCTGGTTTGTGTGTGTCTGGCTGTCGGTGTGGCAGAGCCTGTCCTGGTGTGTGTGTGGCTTCTTTGTCGGTGTGGCAGAGCCTATCCTGGTGTGTGTCTTTGAGTGTCGGTGTGGCCGAGACCTGTCCTCGAGTGTGGGTCTTTGGGTGTCCTGTGGTGGCAGAGCCTGTCCTGTGTGTGTTTGGTGTGTCAGTATGGCAGAGCCTGTTCTGGGTGTGTGTCTTTGGGAGTCGGTGTGGCAGAGCCTGTCCTGGTGTGTGTGCTTGGGTGTTGGTATGGCAGAGCCTGTCCTGGTTTGTGTTTGGTTATCCATTTCCTCTCACACTCACACACAATTGCACATCCATGTTTACATACATACATGCCCTAGAGGCACCGCCCCGATCCCTGTAGTTACGCCAGTGCATGTATGATGACTTTTTTTTAATATACTGAGATACTTCCAATCCCTTTACTTAAGAGCATCCTATACATTCTGCCTAACACTGATGTAATCAGTGAGTTAAGATTCTGTTTAGTCAATTTTATGTATTTCCATAAAAAGGCCCACCAAAATCTTCAGCACCAGGCCCATGATGTTCTTAATCCGGCCCTGGCTGTTCTACCTCACTTCCTGGTATGCATGTTGAAAGTTACAACCAAGCACACTTTCAGCAAAGTAGTTTAAATAGCACTCACTCCCATGCTTAAGTAATAAGCACATATATCTAATAGCTCTCAATTCATCTGTCGTTTTGTAATTTGTTTATAATTTTGACTTTGTCATTGTAATTTGTAATAAAGTTTTACAAAATAATAACAATAAGATAAATAAATAACACTCACTCCAGTTACACATTGATCTGCGTTTGGACTGTGTTGCTACTTCTGAAAATGTCATAACTGACCCTTGGATTTCTTACCATTGAATGATTGAATTGCCTTGCTGACATTGAACCTGACTACTCTCTCTCTTCCGATTTGGTAACAGTGTCTGGGTATTTTCCTTCTGCTCGACACTCCTGAGACCTTTTTGGCACCTGCAAATCGGGAAGAGGAATTCTTGTTTTTTTAAAGACATACCCACATAATTCAGCATACTAATCTCTGGAGACTACAGAAGCCCTTACTATCGTAGATATGGTTAGGTCTTTTTCCTCAACATTGATTTCAGTCAGAACCTAAAAGATTTTCTGAGGAACTTTCATCTTAAATACCAAAATTAGACCTGGCATATTAAGGGGTGTCTGAATGCTTAATTCCTAAATAATTCCAAATCATATACTTCAAGTTTACCAAGATCTAACATAACATAACACATGTACACACACTCAGACACCATTCACTTACACATACACACATACTATCCAACAACATACTCACACACCGACTCTAACACTATACATATAGAAAACTCCTTGTCCCCTCTATGATCATCCTCCAGCTCCGTCTCACCTTGCTCAGAGAGCTGCCACCCTCCAACTGCCTGGTCACATAACGCTGCTGGGTACCTCTGTTAGATGGATTTAGAGTGCTGTAAGGAGGAGCTGATGCAAGCTATCATTGTCGGTATAGCCTTCTATGAGACTGAGCTAATAGCTGCATGTCAAGTGATGGTAATGCTTAGTGCTGGATATAGTGATGGGTTTGGGTTGAGTATATAAAGAAGTGGAAGAGAGAAAAGAACAGAGAAGGAAAAAAATATTTTAATAATGGTCATTTACTCCATTAATTACATTATGATCTAAACAAAATAAAGAATCCACATGCAAAATATGCTCTAAGCATGTCCTAAAAACATCCGACTAAAAAAATCTATTCACATATAAACCATTGTGTAATTAATAAAATACATTTACAGTTCATAGTGTTAATAGAGCTAATAGCTCCCCTTTAAAGTAGTATTGTCACGGTTATAAAAACTCCAAAGCACAAAATCAATTTAGCGTGATCTCTCAAAAACAAAAAATTCAAAATGATAAAGAAAAAGAATCAAAAACATAAAGAAACTACTTTACCTTTATGGAGTAGACTAAAGGAGTCAACATATGAACACATAGAAACACAATGCTCTTCCTGAAAAAGCTTGATTAGTGTAAGGCTTTTGTCTTCACATAGCATCCAAACTCTAGCGCTCTCTGTGACAATGCTTGTGCAATATGATCAGGTGCACATAATTTGTCATCGGTATGGGCAACCAAAGCCACTGACACATTAGTTCAATTATTCTTCTTCATTATGATAGATATTTCATTATTGCAATTAAACAGTCAGGCCCACATCGGTCATCTGGTACTCTGGACAAATACCTGGTGGGCTGCTGACCATCGATGACATATACTCACCCGATCTGGTGCACTGGCTGAAGATTGGGTGCTGCAGCATGCAGCCAGTGGCTGGATATGTCTGGCCATAAGCACCTGCGCCATCAGGCGGCTGCTGGACTTAAAGTGCCGGGGCTGCCTCAATATCACCAATCTAGCTCTGGTAATTATTGGACTTAAGGGGATATTGGTGACATAAGTATATTTCTTTTATTTTTAACAATGACAGCTCCACTTTCAATATTCTGGTCTACTAGCTTTTTTCAATTTGCAATGATCTCTAATAAATTCTCTCCTTGCAAATTAAACACAACATGTCTATGATGAAAAGTTAAAAATCAATGTGTAATACAATATTTGAATTTGACTGCCACAAATCCCAAAGCCTTGTTAGCAAAATACATTATTTTCTGCCCAGCTTGACTCCGGCAAAGAGTCAGATTCAGTCTGGTTTGAGAGCCTATACTTAGGACCATATTTTTCAGCAGGTTCACAAGTAGTAATTAATGCAATTTAAAAAATTGCCATTTTCAAAATATAGAAGATTACAGTTATTAAAGAACCCAAGTGGAACTCAAGGCCGCTTTTATAATACAATTGTTCTTCATGGACATGCATCAGAGTAAATTTCATTTGTGTGTTATTTGTTCACGTTCCATTACATACATGGAGTACAAATCCTGATCATACTGATAAAAGCGAATAATTAAGGTTTAATGTAAATTAACATTAATAACATTAGAACAACCATGATGTTTCATTATCCTATCATACAATATTTTGTCTTTTTTGTGTTATCATGAAGTTTCCCTAGGAATGCTAAGCACATGGCTGGTGCTCTTTTAGTTTCAAGGGAGGGTAGGCATCGGGAGGCAGGTGAAGCAAATATATGCATAAAAAAACAATTCTATGAGACAAGCACTACTACGCATTATTGTTCTCCAATTAATATGTGAACTGCTTGTATTATTGTGTAAGGGCAGCACATGTACCATCGATGATTGCCTCTACCATGAGAGGACAAAGCTCCAAACTTCAAACAATAAGCCCAGGCTGCCAAAATATCTACAAGCTTACGCATCTTTTCTGGCTCTGTTGTATCACAATGAGAGGGCATCAGTATATCTTGTGATCTAGCACTGGGTTACTGACGCCTGGGTGCAAGATTTTTTTTGGTGCCCCAGGTGGGTGTAGCTATATTGAAAACAAACATTACACTTCTAACCACACTCATTTACCATGACAACCACTCCACCCCTTTGGACCCCCCAACTTTACCAAGTAATATGCCACTCACTTCCCAACCAGCTTGTCACTGACATCCTTGCCATCAACTTACCAGTGCCATCTCTGTCCCCAACTTACCATAACCATATTTGCCCCAAACAGCTTGTCAGTGCCATCTTTGTGGCCAAACAGTTCATCTATGCTTTCATTGTCCCCAAACAGCTTATTGGTGCTATGTTTACGACCAAACAGCTTGCCAGTGCCATATCTGTGCCCAGACAGCTTCTCAGTACAATCTTTGTGCCCAAACAGCTTGTCAGTGAAATTTTTGCCCTCAAACATCATTACACTGAATGTGTCAGTGACATGCGGCGCCAAGAACTAACAGCAGAGCCATAGCTAGCTCTTTTTTCGCCAGAGACAAGAAAAGGAGATTGTGCCCCCCTACTATTTTTACAGAGGCTATTTTAAAGAGAGTAGATAAATAAAAAGGACATTAATTATATTAGTTATTATTAGACTTGGGCAACAGGGGGCTCTTCGTGTTCGTCTTCGTGCTCGTCTTCGGCAAAAAAAAAAAAACTTCGTATTCCGAGAATATTTGCCTGGTCCTTTTTTTCTCTTCGGGCGAATATTCGTGACATTCTTCGTGTTCGTTTTTTCTTCGTTTTCCCCGGTTAAGGGGTTATACGGGGTTAAAGCCGCTCTGGCGCCAGGAGTTTACATGTCCGTATGAGCAACTCTATTGTCGTCAGCAGGGGGCTCGTCTGCCATTGGTTGATGGGACGAGCCCCCTGCTGGCGACCAATAGGGTCGCTGGTACAGACTGTAAAACGCCTGGTGCCGTAATTGTCCGGCAGATCCCGCTGGTTTCCCTGTTCTATCATTTATTAACTGATAGAACAGGGAGGCCAGTGGGATCTGCGGGGTAAGTTGCAGCATTGGGATTTTAAAAGTCTGTACGAGCGACTAACAGAGTCGCTTGTGCAGACTTTTAAAACCCCAATGCTGCAACTTACCCTGCCGAAGCCACTGGCCTCCCTCCCTGTTCAATTAATTAAATGTTCGTACGACCGACCAATAAATAATTAATCTTTTCTTAAAGGGGAAGTACATAAAAATGCCATTGTTATCAGTCATGTGATATTTTAGGTGACTTAAAATAAACAACACAGGTCCACTTTAACTCTATGCACTTATGCTTCCTGTGGTTTGTTAACACTCCTTACCCAGTCGTATGAACACCTAATCTACAGGATATGACTTTCAGTTGCTTGGACCTCTAGTCACGTTGCCATTTCACTTATAGGTCAGGGCTTTCTTAATATTTATCTTGTTTTGGATTAGCATAAAAAAAAGAATTGCAAACAAAAAATATATTAAGCATAAATAGTGCCAATTGGTATTTAAACTTCAAAAATGATATCCTGTTTAAGTTTACTTATTTTAAGTTAAGTCACAGATTGATTTACTTTCTAAAAATATTAAATCTACTCTTTATGTCAAAAACCATATTTTAGCCATGTTTGATATATCTTCTTTTTACATTTATGTAATGAAGGATGCCTGATTTTCCATTGATTATTACTATGCTTCAAATCACACAGTTTTTTGAGTTCCTGTGAAAGGGAAGGTTATTTATTTTAGTTTTTTTCCTTTAACAATGAGAACACAAAGAAAGTACATGCTGAGTCTGATGTCACATGATTTATGGTTACTGTAGGAACAGAAAACTATTCTGTCAGGTTTATATTAAAAAAACAAACAATCCAAGGATTTAGAAAACTTTGCTATGTAGAGAGTGGAAGCTAAAAATATAAACTCGTTATAATGCTTGTATGGTCCAGTATTAAGCCAAATGTTTTGGTAGAGATGAATCAAGGTTATATGGAGCCCTAGCCAGAGCACCAAACTAGAGCCCTTAACTATGCACGCTTATAGCGGGGGGTGGTTGGGGTCACATGCTATGAGTATGAAGCGATTTCAAATGAACACACACACACACACACATACACACATACACACATACACACAAACTGGTTAGACGTTCTGCTATTCCAGCTGTAATTGACCACTGACCTCAATTTTAGTTTTTTCATTCTAATGACTTTGCCCTGCCTTCAGAGTCCTACAAGATGTCAAAAACAGTATATAATGTATTGTTTTATTCATTATTTATAGAAACAGGTTATGTTGTTCTTCCAGGAAGGGGAGAATTGGAAGTTAATATATGCAGTAAATGACTCGGTTTTACATCGAGAACTAAACCACTGCAAATTTTGTAACTTGGGTTTTCCTTATTATATGTTTAAACACCCTATATGTCTACTTTCTAGAACTCCCACTTCTAATTCCATAGCAAAGTAGTTGAGAAATGTTTTTCTTAGCTAGAGATTAGCATAGCAACCATTCTAATGGAACACAGAAAGCAGCCATAATATCCAGGCAGTGTTTCAACACAATCCTTTCTTAATCATTTCAGTATGTGTCTCTCCTGCCGCTGGGCCTCCTGCCTTGTTCTTGCAGGAATCATAGACAAACACAACAGAAGCGCTAACATTATTCTACAGTGAAATGGCAAGATGCAGATCTCTTACCGTTTTTTAGGAGTTGCACTATTGTTGGTGGTTGTAAGTGGTAGTGCCTTTAAAGCACTCCTCATAGAGCCCTTAACATAAAAGAGGAAACGAAGAGATTTATTCTGATATCATCCTAGGGTCTCACTTTCTTCACTTTATCACATTTTAGAATAGAATCCTACTGTAATTGTACAATGCTTTACAACTACTAGCAACCGTGTTATCATTCTAATTTATAAAGCGCCAACAGATTCTGCGGCTCTATATGATTCTAATATACTGAAACAGGGAAGGATGGAAGAGAACTTCAGGTTCTACTGAATTACATATTTTATGCTGGTGAAGCCAGCAAGTGGCCAACTTTTGCATATGTAAGCTTCAAAAATACAGAAAATCTTAAATTCAATGCACATAATAATAGTCACAGCTTTCAGTGATAGCGTACTTTGTACAATGCGCCTGCCACCTATGTTTTTATTTTAGTATTATGAAATATATTCATGAAAACTACATACAGCACTAGCTTGTCTTAATGTGTAATTGGTTTATAAATACATACATTATATGGAGAGCACAATCCCTGACCCTTGCTTACATCAACATTCTAGGTCATCTGAGGAATTAAGTCCTGATTCATTACAAAAGATTCTAAATTGAGAAATTAGATTAGTGAAATGCGCATGTCATCATTTCAAAGAGGGTGGTTTTCACTAAGTTTTAAAATGTTTACACTGTTGTCATGCACCTCTTAGACATTTTGTTCTTAGGAGCTTAAGTACAAAGATGAACTAAGCCAAATGAAGCATGTAATGCAATAGTCATGTACAAATGGATTCTCTACCGTGAAAAAGACAGCTACTTTCTTTTCTTCTTTGAAATTGTTTGCCTCTAAATACTGATCTACATGCTCTATCCATGAATCCCAGACATCAGTATCTGGATCAAATTCACTTGTGTCAGTTTTATAAAAAACACTATGCATAGGTAGAAAAAAATGAAACATAAAAAATGTAAGATGTTACAAATACATGCATGAAGCTTTCTCGACATTGTAGTAAGGGTTTGCTAGATGAACCTAATCCAGTGTTTATTGGTCTGCTTCCAAAATATTCAGTTTCTAGGACAATTGATCAACAGTTGCTATACATAATTATTAACAATGTAAAACCTTTTGTTGCTCAGTATAGCACAAAATATGGTATAATGACTAAATGTTTATGCAATAAAGCAGATGGCAAATTTTATTTCAAGACACGGAGGCTCATATTGTGCATTTAACCCTTTCTTTACTCCAACAGCAGCAAAGAAAAAACTATACAACATTGGTAGAAAAAAGTAAATAACCATAAGATACACAATAACTCCTCCCACATCGTTATCATGGTCATATAAAGGGAAGCACTGTCCACACTCTTCCTCTTTCTTTGCTGCTCCAACAGCAGATAAGTATATTTCAGCTTTTCTATATCCATTTACTGTGTCAGTTATTGGTGCTTTATATTGTTCTTCATCAGCTCTTGCTGTTCATTTTATTGTTTTCGTTTGTTTTCCTGTACCTCTCGCGGGTCTATTCCCTCCCGCGTTATTCTTACCTTTTGTCTTCCCTTACGTTTTCTCCTGGCTCATTCCCCGCGCGGTTCTCCTTACGCGCGGTTCGCCAGCTGGTTTCCCTTGCCTCCGCCCCGGCTGTCGCAGCGCTTCTCTCGCGTGCCGGCGGTGGAGTCAGCTGTTGCGGCGGCAGCGGGCACTTGCTCGCTTGTCCGCTCGTGCGTTTCTGGTGCCGCGGCTGGTTTTCTTTATTAGCCGCGGCCATATTAATTTGTCCGTTTTTCGCCGCGTCACGCCTATTCGCGGGGCGTTGCGGCTGACGGCTTCGCGCGCTTCTGCCCCAGGCTCCTCCCCTCATTATCGCGGGTGCCATTTTGTCTGTGCCCGCGAGTGATAGGAGTCTTGGGAGAGGAGCGGTTGGTCTTTTTTCGGCTATGTCTTGCGTTTGAGAGTTAGATTAGTCTTTTTTCTCTCCCTTCTGGCTTGATTTTATAGTTACACGTTTCTGTTTCTCAGGGTTATTTTCTGTGGTTTGTTTGCAGCCTATTTCTGTTGCTCTTCATTCAGGGGCATATCCCTATATATATTCATATATTATGGCTGGTAATGGTTGTCCCTCTGGGGATCTCTCTGATCAGGATGCTCCTGTGAGAGAAGGTGTGAACTCTGGTTTTGACCCATTAAGAGATTTAAATAATTCAGTTTCTCAGGCTATTGCCTCTGCCATGAATTCAATGACCTCGGCATTATCTTCATCCCTGGCCCAGGCTTTTCATAAGTCTTTTGCTGGTTCGGCCCTGGTCCCATAACAATCTTCTGGTTCGGCCCCTATAGCTCATGAGGGCAAGAAAGCGGCATGTAAGTCACGTCATATGCGTGCGTCAGCCTCCAGAACATCTATGACTGATGGTACTAGACCCATCCTGGAAGGCGCTGTCTCCAAGCGCAAGAGAGCCCTTACTCGCCGGGCAGAACTGGCGAGGAAATGGAGGTGTGCTAGGGCACAATCCTCAAGCGCGTCCGACTCTGATGCAGGGTCGCCTGAGGAGGCTTGGTATGGGTCTGACTCTGACCCTGATTCTTCGGTGGCAGGTCAGACCGCGGACGACACGGCTCTCCCTTCTGAAGCCCCTGCGCCTGCAGAGGGTCCCCAGTCTGCCCCTTCCTCTAAGACCTCGGAACCCTTGGTTCTGGATCAGTTTGGGGAGCCGTTCTTTGACCCCGAGGGTTTACATCATCCCCGCTCTGCCGAGTGGGTACCCTCTGACCATGTGGCCCGTTATTTGCAGGCCAGAGTCCGCAAGCCGCTGAGTAAAAATTCGAGAAATAAATTACGCGCCGAGTGTCCCAGGCCTATTGTCCCGGGTAAGGTTTGTGAAACGCCCGTCGTGGACCCTAAAATGGTCCAGTTTTTATCTAAATCGGGATGGAATCCCCGTAAAGGTCTAGAGTCTGCCTTGAGGGCCACCCAGGACAAACACCTTGACATTTTTGGTCCTCTGACCAAAATGTTCCAGCTCATTGAGGACTGGCTGGAATCAGGTACCCCTCCGGACCCTATGGTCCTCAGAGGCTGGATGCAGAGGGCCATATGTATTGCGGGAAATACTAACTCTTCTCTCTCCATCGAACGTCGTAAGGCCATCTTGTTTAAGATAGAGCCAAAGTTGTCCAACCTTGCCCTTACTGAGATGGGGAGTGAGGCTCAAGGTATGCTTTTCGGAGATTCATTTATTAAAGACCTAGGTCGCTTTGTGGGAGCTTTTACTGCTTTAGACAAGGCGCAAACGTCCATGCGCAAGGTTTTCCATCAACGGGTCTCTCCCAGGGCCGGCAGATTCAGGGGTCGTCTGTCCGGCCGTTCCTCCCAAGGCTCAGCTCACACGGGCCGAGGCTCCTATTCGTACTACTCGTCCCAGCGAGCTCCCTTCCAGGCCTTTTCCGGTGGCAGGTCTCCCTTCTTCCCGCAGCGAGGTCGCCCTTGGAGGGCTAGAGGACAACGCGGTGCGCAGTTCACCCGCAGACCCACTGGTAAGTCTTCCTCTCATTACCCATTCTTCCCGGTATCCTGTGGGGGGCAGACTCACCCATTTTTTACAGGTCTGGCAGTCCATAACCTCCGATTCGTGGGTGATTCAAACCGTGCGCGGCTACGTGATCGATTTGGTAAGCCTTCCACCTCTGCATCTCTTTCCCATGCCTTTCCATTTTTCCCGACAGGACTCCAAGCTTGTAGACCTAGAGATATCCTCCCTGGCGGAGAAACAAGCGATAGAGCGTGCTCCTCCAGACGCTCCGGGCTTCACCAGCAACATTTTTCTGGTTCGCAAAAAAGGAGGTGGTCTCAGACCGGTAATCAACCTCCGCCGTCTAAATTTTCACGTTCGTTACAGGCACTTCAAGATGGAGGGCATTCATCTCCTCAGAGACCTGCTGCTGACGAACGATTGGATGGCCAAGATCAACCTCAAAGACGCCTACCTCACGGTTCCGATTGCGGAGGAATCCAGGAATCTTCTGCGTTTCCGTTGGCGCAATGTGTCCTGGCGGTTCACCTGCCTACCATTCGGGCTGTCTTCTGCTCCTTGGTGCTTCACCAAGTTACTCAAGCCGGTGGTGGCTCTGCTGCGCTCCCGGGGCGTCCGCCTTATCATCTATCTGGACGACATGCTCCTTTTGGCGCAGGACAAGAGCGTGCTGCGCTTACACACCCGATGGACGCTGGACCTGATCCAAAGCCTTGGTTTTCTCATCAACTGGGAGAAATCCCGTCTCATCCCGTCCCAGCGTCTGGAGTTTCTCGGCTTTGTCATAGACTCCACGCGAGGCGTTCTCAAACATCCGTCCTCCAAGCTGCATTCCATCAAGAAGGAACTCTGCAGGGTCCTTCGTCTTCGCACGATTTCCATTCGTCACCTGGCCAGGATAATTGGCCTGTTGTCAGCCTCCATCCAAGCAATCTTCCCTGCGCCGCTTCACTACAGGGCAATGCAGCGCCTGAAGACCAACCATCTGCGCAGGGGAGCGTCCTATGCGGATTCAGTCACTCTGGACCCGCCGACGGTGGGCGAATTGCGTTGGTGGTTGGCCAACATCTCGGCCTGGAATGGCAGAGCGATTTTCGGGATCCAACCAGAGATGTCCATCGAGTCCGACGCCAGTTTACACGGTTGGGGTGCGAGATGTGGGGCGACGTCCACAGGAGGTCCGTGGTCTCAGCTGGAGGTTGGTCTACACATCAACTGTCTGGAACTCCTGGCGGGCTTGTTTGCTATCAGGAGTTTTTCCAAGTCCTGTATCAACACCTGCATCAGACTGCGCATGGACAACGTGTCTGCGGTTCGGTACATCAACTGCCTAGGGGGGACTCGATCGCCCATTTTGGCAGAGTTGGCCAAGGACCTTTGGCCTTTTTGCTTGGACCGCAATATCATGGTCCAGGCGGAGTACATCCCTGGTCTTTCCAATACGGTGGCGGATTGGAATTCGCGTTATCTTTCGGATGCCAGCGATTGGACTCTGGAGGGCCAGGTTTTCTCATCTCTTATGGCCTTGTGGGGTCCGCTCCACATCGATTTATTTGCCTCTCGACTGAACTCTCGTCTCCCGCTTTTTTACAGCTGGCGTCCAGACCCAGACGCCCTGGCCGTCGACGCCTTCCTTCAGGATTGGTCCGCGGGACGCCACTACGCTTTCCCACCATTTGGAATGATTTCCAGGACGCTTCTCCAGATTCGGCGTCAGCAGGCGTCAGTGGTTCTCGTGGTTCCCTTCTGGCCATCCCAGCCATGGTTCCCCAGTCTTCTGGACCTGGTGGTTGCGGTTCCTCGAGTGTTGCACTCCCAGTCTCAGCTTCTTCGGGATCCTTTCGGGTCCCCGCACCCCCTGATTCTGGACGGCAGTCTGTCGCTCCTGGCGTGTTTGGTTTCCGGGGTTCCTGGTTGCTCCCAGGCCTTTCGGACTCAGCTCGGCAGCTCCTGGCAGGAGCGTGGTCGCCAGGCACTCACAGATCTTACCGTGCAGCCTGGAAGGCTTGGGCTTCTTGGTGCATGGGACGGGATCTGGATCCCTTTTCAGCTCCTTTAACCGATGTTGTTCAATTTCTCACCTCTCTTTTTGATTCAGGTCGCGCCTATAGGACCATCAATTTATATCGCTCGGCCATTTCTGCTGCCCATTTCGGGTTTGACGGTGTTCCGGTGGGTAAGCATGCCGTGATCTGTCGCTTGCTTAAGGGGATTCGGCTTTCTAGACCTCCTCTGCCGAAGTACTCGTCCACCTGGGATGTTAACTTGGTTCTTAACCTCTTTCTCGCTTGGCCCTCTAACTCTGCCCTCTCCTTAAGGCAGTTATCGGCTAAATTGGCCATGCTTTTGTGCCTTATCTCTTGCAAACGTGTTTCGGATGTGCGTGCTTTAGATTGGAACGTCAGGTCCTATGTCCCTGAAGGCGTTCGTTTCGACATTTCGCGTCGTACCAAGACGGCGATTAAGACTGTCACTTACCCGGCTTTCCCGTCCAACCCTTCGTTGTGCCCGGTTTCTTGCCTTCAGGAATATGAACGCCGCACCTCTCCCTTCCGGACATCGGATTCCCCTCAGCTTTTCCTATCTTTCCGCCATCCTCATCTCCCTATCTCCTCGGCCTCCCTTTCTCGCTGGATTAAGTGGGTGATGGCTCTAGCGGGCCTGAATCTCTCCAGGTTTGGGGCGCATTCCACTAGAAGTGCGGCTGCCTCCAAAGTTTTAGAGTTGGGGGGCCGTTTGGAGGACATTCTCCGTTCGGCGGACTGGTCTAGGGAGTCTACCTTCAAGGAGTTCTATTTCAAGCCTATTGAGCATGTGTTTTCTTCGGTGGTTTCTCAGCTTTAAACTTGCACAATATGAGCCTCCGTGTCTTGAAATAAAATTATAAGATTTTACTAAAACATGACGTAAAGTCATGATTTTATGAAAGACACGGAGGCGATTATTGTCCCTCCCTTGGGTTTGTTCATGTTTTATTTTGCATTTTTTTATTTTCCCCCCCGTCTAGGTGGTGCTGTTTGGTGGGTATTCCGGTCTTTCCGGTTTGCTTTGGTTACTGTTTACTGGTGTCATTCTTTCTTTTCTCACCTGTCTTTATTGCGTTCATTTTGCCCTTTTGCATTTTATATTCCTATGGCTTTGTCTGGTCTCATGCGCCTGCTCTTTGTGTTATGGTCATTGTGACTTGGTTGGTTCTAATGCGCTCCACATTCTCTGTTCCTATTTTTCAGGCTGATTCCTGCACCCTTTTTTGGGTTCCTACAGTTCTGGTGCTCGGTCCTTCTCTACATTCCGGTGCTTGATGTTCTCCGTTGATTTGGTGGTTTCCACGTTTTCTCTGGTTTTGGGTGACTGATCCTCGTCGCAGCCAAGAAAGAGGAAGAGTGTGGACAGTGCTTCCCTTTATATGACCATGATGACGATGTGGGAGGAGTTATTGTGTATCTTATGGTTATTTACTTTTTTCTACCAATGTTGTATAGTTTTTTCTTTGCTGCTGTTGGAGTAAAGAAAGGGTTAAATGCACAATATGAGCCTCCGTGTCTTTCATAAAATCATGACTTTACGTCATGTTTTAGTAAAATCTTATAATTATACAACCAATAACAGATGTCAAACAAATGGCAACAAATCCATGTACATTCCTCCAGAAAACTGATAGGCAAGCAATGTTTATCATCAGACAGATCGCTATTAGATTCATCCAGATCTAAACAAAGACACAAATGTGGGGAGGGTGTAAAAAAAATTGTATCGAAAGGTTTCCAGAAAAACATTCTTTTAAATATCTAAAAATTACATTCCTTACACATAACTTTGGAGAATATACAGTATACACAATTACTGTGGGATTGGGAAAGCCACTATGAATCTGTGTTAATTCTGTTGGTATTAAGACTCATTTAACAAGTCCTGAGCCAAACTACCACCAATTAATTGTCTCATCGTTTAAAAGGAACCCTTTTAACTGTTTTTCTATTGCTCGACACTTGTGATTTATGGAAATATACCGTACCTCTAGTTTTGAAAATTAGTGCATATAATGTTTATTATTTTTAGTGGGTATTAGGAGAATTTCCATTTCATATCTCTGAGTTTTATTAAAGTTTGGGCCTTATAATTTTTATTGCATTTTTGAAATAATGCTTTATATTGAATGTGGCTTCCACACAATCGTTTACGCAATTTAATTTGCCCAAACCTTCTGTCACGATCAGCTAACATCCTCTGAGAGATGATGCACTTTTTAAACTCCACGCAAAAGTGACAATGTGACTATGTTCTACTGACTTTAATAAAAATGTCTTTTCACGGAAAGCTTGGGGAATAATATTGTTACTATGGAAATGGCACATCATTAACAGTTTAGTTAGCTTAATTTTATTGTGTTAATTCCCATAATTGTTAGACAAGTTTATTTAAATTAAATAATTGTCAGAACTCATACCGAAGAAAAGAGTAGACTCTAAATTAATTATGTATTGGAAAAAAGGGGAAGAAATCATTTAACACAGTAAGATGTTTGAGGGATTATTATTGCTAAGGAAAAGTGGAACATGTTTTACAGGTTAAGAGCTAAATCAATCAATAGAAACATTCCATACAATCCAAATCGAAAATAACAGAATGCACCATTTTATATTTGCCGGGTTTAAAGCGGAGCTTCTACTATTTTTTATTGTCAGTAATGATACCTAGCAAAGAAGAAGCAGAACAGCGAAATTTAAATAAGGTTTTGCACAAGTGCTTTTTAGTTCCTAGTTTTCCTAGCGTGACTTACAGGCAGTACTTCCAGTGATGGCCGGACGTCGGACACTAAGGGACGGTACAAGCCTGAGCTGAAATAAGACGCATCATATGTGAAGCCAGTGTATTGCTTCTAATACAGAAGCATATGTAGCTTGTTTACGGACATTTGAAGCCATGTGCAGACCAAATATTTACATGAATATGTTGCTGCCTTTGCCATTTGTGACACAATGAGTGCAGTGTTACGATTTCCAAGTGCAGTCCAGATAGAAAGAACTGGGTTCTTGAGTAGTATAGGATTGCGGCCAGGTGACTACTCATAAAAATGAAGATATAAATTCACACTGCATAAACTTATATTCTTAGTACTAACAATGTACAAATAAGAAATTAAATGATTTTGTTTAAATGGGAACTTCCACCAAATAGTTTTATTACCAGTTTTCACAAAATGTGCAAATATCTTTTAAAAACAGTCCCAGTTTTTGCAGAATATAATGTTTTCAGGCACATGTATATCATATGTTTATATCATATTTTTATGTGTTCCCGCTCTATTATCTTAGCCCAATCTACTACATAATCATCCCAAATCCTTATTATACTGCCTATGCTAAACAATAGAATGGCTCAGTCTTCATCACACTACCGTACAGCATGGAGGCACAGATGTCATAAACACTGCCACAAAGAATCAGCTTAATGGAGTGTTTGAGCGGGGAAAATCACTATAGATAACACATAACTGACAACAATGCCAGCCACCAGGTTTCCGGATAAAAAAGCAAAATTAGGTAAAAATCAATGCTAACCTACATCATTTTATACAGTTTAACATCACTACATCAACTTATACAGTTTTACAACACATACTTCAATATGTGCCATCCTTGACAAAATAAAAAA
>VKOC01028715.1:0-12540 GCA_009364415.1 Spea multiplicata
TGTGTGTGTGTCTGTGTGACAGAGCCTGTCCTGGTGTGTGTGTGTTTAGTTGTCGGTGTGGCAGAGCCTGCCCTGATATGTGTGTGTCTGGGTGTCGGTGTGACAGAGCCTGTGTTGGAATGTGTGCCCTCCTGAAGTTGTAGTGACTTCAGGGGACAAAATGTTCAAAACGACAAAACGTTCAAGGCCCTGAAATCATTTAGTGGAAAAGTTATTTATTGTGTTATAATATTTATTGTGGCTTCAGGCTTCCCATGTTGAATGACCAAGTATTATTTTAGCCCAATAACAAAAGTATAATTCTATAGCACATTACTTTTGGAAATTATGAATGCCCCCCCAGTTTGACTGTGGTATCTTGTGTGCCCCCCCTATATATTGTTTCTAGAGTCGCCACTGTCCATTAAGGAACCACAATGCATTAAAACACCATAAAACCAATAAAAGAGTAACTATTGTACCGACTGCATAGTTTCTTACACGCCGTTTGATATGTTATATATTTTGTCAAGAATCAAAGAATAGGTTTGATTTGCAAGTCCAGGATTATCTTTTCATAGCAACTTTTCTAAGAATGATTTCAAAAATTAGAAAAAAAAATAATTTATCAATTTGAGAATTACAGTTCCCATAATCAATTGGATAGGCATATTATTTGCCTCTAAGAATTTTTTTGATGTCTAGAACATAATATACCAAGGAAATGTGCCCATTGTACATTTTTATGGGAATGAGTTATGTTATTTAGTAATGAATATACATCTCAACAAATAGTTTAACATTTTATGATTTGTTAAATACATTTACTATTATTTAATGCAGCAGTTTATTAAAGTTTACAAAACAGCATTAGTAAATGTAAACTTAAGAATCACTTTATGCTCCGTATATAACATTTGTTCCTTTTTTTAACAGCCAAGACCCATGTGATGTAAGAGCGATGCACTCCAGAAGGTAGATGATACTGCCAAAACACGATCTTGATTATTATAGTAAAATCGTGAATGCAAACTGTAAAAGCGGTTCAAAATATTATGTATATTAAAATGACACCATATGGGTTTTTCTGAAGCCTTACATAATTCTTCAGGAAAAGACCAATACAAATTGTCTATTTAAACCATGGATTGGAAACTGGTATAATCTTAATTTGTTGACATTTTACATTGTGATTTTTACATTGTGCAAAAACTAATGAACTAAACTAATCTGCTAAACAGATTCTACTATTTGTCCTGAGTTTAGAAATACCCAATGTTTTTATGTTTTTGCTTTTTTCTGCACGTTATGGGGTAATATGTACAGGTAGCGTTTTGCTATTTCAAAACCATTTTTTGAAATCTGGTAATTCTTCCCCCATGTGCCATTTCGCCATCTTTGAAGCCGGCCAATGCAATTTACCCCATCAAATCATATACTTTTAAAAACTAGACACCCCAAAGTATTTCAAATGCTGGTATTTTAACCATTTCCATGCTCTAGTTCTACCATCAGCCTTTGCCAAACTTTATGGTAGTAAAATAATTTTGTATTTTTTTCACACACATTGTACTCCAGGTATAAATTTACAGCGCCTGGTAAATGCCCTGCTAAACAACACCGCAATATGTGTTCAACATCTCCTAAGCACAGTGATACCCCACATGCATGGGTTTGTAGGGTTATTTGGAAGGTAAAATGCCGCCTTTGTGAGGTGTGTATTTTTTGCCATTTAGACATCTGATCCTACTGCCCCAATGTCCCATATTTGGGACATCTTTGAAGCCGGCCAATTCAATTTACCCCATCAACTCATGCATTTTTTAATACTAGACACCCTATGGGCATTTGTAATGCCAATATTTTAACTCTTTCCATGCGGGAATTTTTGGACTTTGTAGGACTTGCTCATTAAAAACTGTTTTCCTTTTTTTTGGTGACAGTGGGAATTTTTACATGTTATGTTTTTAATTTTTTTTTTAATATTTTGAACATTAATTTTTTTATTTTTTTTTTACTAATCACTCTTGATGAGTGAGCTGGGCTCCATTTACCTTGCATGGTTGGATGCAGTACCTGCATTCAGCCTGCAGGAGGAGCTCGAGAGTTCTCAAGAGGGTCTGGATAGACCCTCTGTGAACTCAGATCTATTGTTAATGCCATTGTGTGAATGACGGCAACGTCATTTACAGGATGGCACTTGTGGTTGCTCTTCGGAGCAATCACAAGGCTATCGGGGTAGGGGGTAGTGTTACTGACGTGCCTCGATGTTGAGGCACGTCAGCAACATGGTTTAAGCTTAGGAAGCGATTCCGATCTGTTTTAGCTGGGCGCCGCCGCAATCTTTGATGATCGGTGCGGCGGCGGCCATTTTTCTTCCAGGGAGGGCTTTCCTCCCCTGATCCACGGTCAGCCTCACTTGTGAGGCTTCTGTGGATGCTGCAAAGCCGCCGATCGAAGTTTTAGGTACAAACTTTTTTACTATTTTCTAAATATTAGCTGTATTTTTATATACTTTAAGCTCATGGCTAACATTACACATTTTTCAATATACAAGTACAGTTTGCACTTTAACTTGCTTCAATTTCAATGTTTTTGCATCTAAATGTCTATCTCGCCTATTAAGATTAGTGAAAGCGTTGTTTCTTAGAATTGTGCTTAGCAAGAGCCAGAATAGAATATTGCTGCCAATTCAGTGGGTGAATGGAAAGTTTCCTGCAGCCCCTCGTAACCACATTATCAAAGTATACATTGTTACTTGTTATTAAATATAGTCCTTACACTGCAATTATACTTCACTAATGGAAGTGTTTTTATCACACGTAAAAAGCAATTCTTTATTGTCTTCAATTAAATGGTATTATACGTTAACTCTACTAACATACAGCTAGGCTTCAGTAGAACTTGGTTTATATGACGCTGTAAAGCATTCCTAGGATACAGAGGATAACCATTTTCTAGACATTATTTTTTTTGCTGTTCTACCTACCCCTTTTTTTCAAACATTACTAATTTTTGAAACAGGATTGTATGCAGCTTCAGATTGGCCATCTGGCGCACGCGGCAAATGTCCCGTGGCTGCTGGCCGATATACTCAACCGGACTGAGTGCTGCGGCGTGCGGCCACTGACACGACCTGTTGCGCATATCTAGCTGTCCTCTGCGGCCACCACCTGTACCATTGCCAGTCCAGCCCTGATTGTATTCCCCTCTTGTATGCGCTAAACGAGCTTACCCATGTTTTAAATATCACTGCTGTTTTTCTTTGATTTGCTGTGCAAATCATTTCCTGTGGGGACTCTTAAATTCGCAATGAAATCAATCAGCTCTGCTTAGCCCGCCATTTCTGAAGAGTGCTTGCGCTTGTTTTCAGCAAAGCTCTTTCAAGCAATGTAACACAAAAGGTAGGACTCAGCTGCTAAGCAACGCTGGTAAATTAATTTACCATCTAATGCTGTTTTTATGGGGCAGGGATTGTGAAGGGAAAAAAAAACATTTCTGCTTATTTCCTTCAGTCTAAATGATGCATCACTTAACTAGTAATATATTTGAGGCACCCTTGGTGGAACAGCACCTTTAAGTTATAACAAACCCAGTTCTAGTGTAGAAATTTATTTTTTCTTGCAACAGCAGATACCTCATTTGCTTTTTCATCTCCCTGGGCCTGTCAAGGGAGATCAGAGGATCTCCTCAACTAGGCCATGCTCACCACAGCCTACAAAAGTGGGCCAGCTACCTTGGACAGTGCCTGAAACTGACTGTTTCACAAAATCCAGGAATGTTGGGAGGCTTGACGTTAAACAAAGCCAACACGTTCTGTGAGTCAACATACAGCCACAAGATCATATGGATATGAAATATACCTCAAATAATGTTGTGACACTGAAATGCATCTGAGATCTACCATTTTCATAGGACCTGCTTTTGGAGTGAAATAAAAGCAACTGTGACTATAGACAAATGCACTTGTGTAGGTTATATCTGTTTAAACATTTTCCTCCTTATCAAAATGTATCTCCTTCTACTACTTTTTTCCATTTGATTATAATGCTAATTTCAAACCTTCTCTACAGTGTTTTAAATATAAATGAGCTTCAGCTGAAACTTTTACGATATTGTAAAAATCAATATTTGATTTGCAGTTTTAATGCAAAGTAGTATAATAAAAAAATTTGAACATGAAATGCTTCGCAATGCTACAAAATCTGAAAACTGCTTATTGTAAAGGCATTTTGAGGAATTATTTTATTAGTCTTTGTAGACTCGATTTGACTATTTTTTGTCTGATTTGGTATTTGTAAAAAAGAACAGTAAAAAAATATAATCTTCACAAGGAATTACAAATCAAGTACATCATTTTAAATGTCTAGTGTAGTGTTAAATGTGTATGTATGTAAAAATGTGTGCCAATGTGTATGTGAGTTACTGGGGGAGGGCAAGGGGGTATTAAAATATATGATTCAGGAGGCTAGGTTCACGAAGAAGACACATGAAGAAGCAGAAAAAGAAATAAGGCAAAAGAACAGAAAAAGGCAAGAGGACTTGCGGTAAAGGAGACAAAGATGCAAAAGCTGTCGGCAGAGAAGGTGAGAGTGTGAGAGAGCGTAAGTGAGAGTGTGAGAGAGGATGAGAGTGTGAATTCAGTGCTGAGGACTGCATTTCACCCCTGGGCCCAGGCAGCAATGTCTTGGCCAGCCCTGACTACAACATAGGCTTCTTGCTTGTCAGATAATGAAAAATGTACTTTGCCTGTAGCATTTCTAATTCTTGTCCCAAGATGTGTGCCCTGATGCACCTGGGTATGAGGTTTTTCCTTGGTGGCCTCACACACTAATGCGGATTCACCGTGCCTGAAATTAGATGTTTGTTATTAGAAGTAGTGATATATTATTTATTTTGATAACGTTCCCATTTTTTCACATTATTTTTAAATCATTTATGCACAAAAGTTAAGTAATCGCCTGTCATTTATAACTAGTGACTGTATCTGTAAGATAAACCAACAAGTTAACCTTTCGAATATATTGGTAATTCTTCTGTACTTAAAACACCAATATATGTTTTACATATCCCTGTATCCTTTATTGGTTTGTGAACTTCATCAATCCAATCTCTTAGCAACCAGGTTTACCCCTCCAACACCATCAGTGTCCTACAATAATGTACTCATTAGCTGCAATGTTTTAAAACTATGTATTTAACACACTTAGAGGCAATATCGTCGTAAGGTACTGCTGTACAAAAAGAGCTACATAATACTGGTTTTAGACTTACATTTTTAATTACTCTTCATTACTCAACAGTTGCAAAGGTTTTCATACAATTACTTATGATGTCATGTTTTATGTTTAAAGTGGTAATATAGTTTTAATAACAGACTCAGGGTACTGAAAACTAGGATAAGCATCTCATTCAGAGCCACATGATAAGCTTTTTTACATAAAATGCTATTTTTAGTGTATATATAAAAATATACATTTAGGAAATTGGGGCACATTGAGAGAGGAAAACTGAAAGGTGAGTAGCTGTCCCAGTTTCCATATTAATCTTTTTTTTAGTCCTATTTTCATTCCTAAGAAGGCATTCATAGCAACTAGCAATACAGTCACTGGACAGGAATTCTTCATAAATGTTTTCTAAAACATCACATTAAACTTAAATCTCCCTGGTCCCTTCCCTCCATACAAGTCACTGCATCTAGCCTACCTTGTCTAGGTAGGATCGCAAGGGTTAGCTGCCCTTCATTGATTGATGCCAGAGGAGGCCCCTGCCAGTGACCAATAGACTCGCCTGCATGGACCTTTAAGTCGGGCCAAGTTCCGGTCTGTATGAGCGACTCTTTTGATTGCGGGCACTGAGCTCCTCTGGCATGAACCAATGAGGGACAGCTGCCCTTCAATGGTTGATGCAAGAGAAGGCCCCTGTGCAGTGACCAATAGAGTCATTCGTACCAACCTTTAAATTCTGGAGACAGAAGACCAATGGTCTCCCCAGGCCAAGCTGCTCTGTTGTGTACCTTGCCCTGCCCTTAGCCATGGAGACTGAAATCCCTGTTCCTCCCAACCCAAGTTGCTCAGAGCGGTTATCTGAGTTTTAGACAACCGTTCTGAGCAACCTGGTCTGAGGAGACTAATGGCATTCTACGTCATGAGTTAAAGGTCGCTAAGAGTGACTCTATTGGTCGCCGCCAGGTGGCTTATTCTGGCATCAACCAATGAAGAGCAGCTGCCTGCTAAAAAAACGAGCATGAAGAACGTACACGAATATTCACCCGAAAAGAACATGGGAATGGGCAAATATTCTTGGAATATGAAGGGTTTTTTTTTTCACGAAGATGAACACAAAGACTTGGCCTGCGCCCAAATCTACTATTTAGTAATACATGATTATTTGTATTAAATGAAAGCCATACGACCCCTTGTATTCTGGCATTACAACCTACTTACTGAAATGATCTAACCAGCATCATGACATGTGTTAATGAAGAACCATAAAAAAACTTCAAAAAAATTTACATTTTAGTGTAGCCAACTGGCAAATTCTTTAGCTGATACCCATCTGAGGATTGAAAGAGTTGTAATTCCACAAAATTAGGGAAGGTTAGTTCATAGCTATTTCTTAACTAGAGCACTCAAGAATATTTGTACTGTATTTTGCATTGACAGTTTTATTTCAGAACTTTTAAGGTACGTTTTCCTAACTAACTCACTTTTAAATGTGCTGTCTTCTTTTCCATAGAACACTTATAAGTCTTTGAAATAATTTTAAAACACCTACATCACCAGGCTTTTATGTTCCTAGTGCTTGAGATTTCATTCCCTCTTCCCACATAGCTGGGGTTAACAATTTTTGTGGGGCATTTATTCTCTTGTGTGATTATTGCACGCACATGCCTTTTACGTGCCTTTAATTACAACAAAAAATAAAGTTTTCATATGACGGTTTAATCACCTCATACAGCTCTAGCTTCATGAATCTGTATTTAAAACATATCACTTATTCTCTTGGGTACTTTATGAGTTATATACCACTGCAGCATTACACAAGAAGTAGATGCCTAATAGTTACCCTCTATCTATTGAAGATACATACCGTATTAAATTCCACAAAATATATAAATATGTTGGTGAACTTTGAAATATTTGTTCGTGGAGGCAATTTCTACCCTAATGTATGCCGTCCCTAAAGATAGTTTCATGAGATGCGATAGTGTCATGAAGACAAATACATTATTCTGAAATTTGATTTAGCTGAAAATGTCATTCAACACCATCATTTCTCCAGAGAAGTATTCATTAGGTTTCACTTATGTGACACATTGACATAAGTATCCCACATAATTATAATCACTCTATTTAAAAATCTTTAAGCACCTATTTAATACTCCCATGCGTAATTAGCTTCACAGAGCCAATATTCATAGATATAACAAGATACACACATTATTATTGTACTTATTTAAGCTCTGTTGTGTTACATAATTTCAGTATAGACATGTCCACCATGTAATATTTTGCCTTTTTTCATGTGTGGTATTTTTATTTCAATTAATAGTATATGAATATTAAACAATAAATGCATGCAAGCAAAAGAACATTTTTAATGAAGTTAGTTAATGGTCCTGCAATTATAATAGCAGCACTCTGAAAAGGTCACATTGAATATCCCGAGGCAAACTCTCAATTTGACCATGGCTCATACTTCTTCGGATTTGCTGCCAAAGGTGACATTGACATTTCAATTTCCCTTCTACTTTCCTTAAAAAAATGAAGGTACTGTATTGCATAAATTGATATAACTGTCAAATGGGCACTGGTGCTATGTTAAAATTTATAAAAAATAAATAAATCTATGTATAAAACTGTTCAGTTTCAAATTATAAAGAAAGAGAGAGAGAATAAGTCATTTGTGGTGTTTTTAATGATATGTTTCATTAGCACCCAGGCTTGACCCAAGACATTGCACCAACCACCACAAACCTAGTTGACCCGGGCCAGAATGCACCACTGTGTGTTTCATGCAATGTCTGATTATAATGTACTTTAATATGCATTCTTCCAAAATGAAAAATAATAATAATAAAACACAACATAGAATTTGCAGTCATGCAAATTCATGATCTGAAATGTATTGTGACTGATTGGTTGCTTAAGCGTGTGCTTTACACATGTGCAGTGTTCAGAGACAGCACTAGAGTTGGCAGCCAAATGCAGGGGGTTGAATTAGCTGGGGGGGGTGAGGAAAGGGGCAAATGCATTTGGAGGGATTCAGCAAAAATGTAAAGGGACTATGCTCATGGGCAACCTGCATTAAAGAGGTGATTGCTGGGTAGGTTAATTGTGTGTGTTTGTATGTGTGTGTCTGGGTATGTTATTGTGGTTTTCTGGGCTGTGTTTTAGTGCCTTTGGGTATGTAAGTATGTGTGTACGTCTGGGTATGTTAGTGTCTTTGTTTGGGTATATTAATGTGTGGCAGACTAAGCAATATATGGCCATATAGTGTGATGGAATCACCAATATTTATGACATAGATAGGTGTTTTTTGAATGGTATGTGGGTATATTTGTGTGAATGTCTGGGTGTGTGCATGAGTGTTGTGTGTAAGTGTGTCTGGATGTGTTAGTGTGAGTGCCTGGGTATGTAAGTATAAGTGCCCGGGTGTGTGTTAATGTTGAATATATAGTTGTGTTAGTGTCTGGGTATGATTGTTACCTTGAGTGTTTGTGTGTGTTATCACAAGTATCTGTCTCGGTGTATGTTAATGTACATGACCCTCTCGAGGTCAAGCTCGGGATCCACCCCTGGAATCAACCAATTTCTGTATAATTTTTATTGGTCACATAATTTCCTTGAGAATATATTGCATATATACAATTAATAACAGGTTAAAAATAATACCATGCATCCATAGTACCCTATCAGCACTACTCAAAACAACCAGAATGCATCTCTGGGACCCAAGAGCATTCACCGATCACATGGGTTTAGGATGGATGTGGTCTCATTGCCTTTTATCCTTTCATTATCATCAAACAATAAGATGCTACGAGAGACTATGTAAGATACAGTACTTAAGATGCTAGACAATACCTATCAGCTTTTTCAGACCTAGTTATCTTACCCGAGTTTCATTGTGTACCCTTTTACCCTGGAATTGTTTTATCATTCAGGATGCAAAACAAATAATATGATGAAAATAATAACTTGTAAATCTCTTTTTCATATATTTTACACACTTATGCAACTAATGTACAATAGAATTCTACTTTATAATAAACATGGCAGGCTGAAATAAAGGCAAAGGTCTAAGCACAACACAAATCTCCATTACCAGCTGCCAGAGAGTTAGGTGTGCGTTCTGCTTAACTGGGTTGACAATGTGAGCTGGTAGGAACAAAAGACCCTATTTGTATCTATGCATGGAAATACCAACTGCCAGTGGGAAAGGCTTCAGTGCAAAAATGCAGATATTGTGACATCAGTTGAAACTAGTAAGTGGGGTGAATTCTAAATTAATGCCATAGTCAAGAGCATCATGCACTCTAAAAAACCATTGGGAGAGTCCATAAACTATATAACCCCAAAGGAGAAATGATGGGAGTTAGGTGTTTCTATTTAGTACAAGAGGAGTTTTGTATCCATAATAAGCATACTTGGGAACTTTCTTATGATGTCACAGAACACACACACTTTTTAATGGGGAAGTTGGCATGGAGTGACGCAACGGCTCTCCTGCAATCTGAAGTTTCCCCTTAGTGACCCGAAGACCTGGAGGAGCAATGCTTTACCCCAAGTCTCCAGGTAAAACCCAGAGAGTTCCCTAGTATGATAACGGAGCATTAATGCTTTTTAATTTAAAAAAAAGAAAACTAAACTGATTTGCAGTAACTAAAACCCTAGCAATTAAAAATATATGTTGAAGCAATAAATGTTGAAGCATTACATTACAGAGGGCAGGTGACTTAAATGTCACCTTCCCCAGTCACAGATCAAATCCACAACCTATGATTAGGAAACCAGGGCATGGCTGGCATCATTCCGGTAAAAGTATTATTGCTAATAAAATTAATAATAATTAAAATTATTGTAAAATGTTATTCGTAGTTAAGGAGGAGGGGAGGTAAAAAAGGGGGAATGGATACTTCTTTGTTTATATGAAAAATTTTGAAATGTAACATTATTTAGCATTTAAATTAAACATTTACAGCATTTAAATTTTTAAAAAAAATCTTATTTAAACCTGATTTTAAAAAATCATATTTTTATTCCAGCCCTACTTCCTATACTCTTTTTGTGCTTCACAAGATCATTGGGTTTATTATCCCCCCAGAGCTCATTAAAAAAATGAACTAATACAAGAATGTGACAAGACAGAGGAATGAAATCCTAATGACACAATGCACATCAAGCCTGTACTCCGAGGCACATATTAAAATGCTGTTTTAATCATGTTAGCATATTTAAAATCAATGGTTATTTAATATGAATGTTACCTGTCATACCAATTTAAATATGATTTTATTTCCAAACTTTATTTTACAGTGCCTTAGAAGGTCTTGGTTTCTAGTTACTTTATATCATGCACGACTCTTCTGGAGTTCTAAATATACACCAATCCAAGCACAATGAAGTAATTCCCAGCCTAAGGGAGTTTACATTCGAATGCTTTTGTGACTGTGGCAAGTTAAATACTAAGTGACGGGCTCATTATAAAATGAAGGTTCTAGGGTCTCTGTAACATACAGTATATCCAATCACTGCTTTGGCTGTGATTTTCAAATCACCAGTGGAGATTTATGCCAGAATTCATTGGCAATACAATTCAAAGAAGATGGATATGCTCACTTTTGTGCGTACCCTGCATTATACTATGTACCTACGTGGCATGTGTGTGCTTATGCACATGTATGTACATGTATGTACATTTATTGGATACGGTTACCGAGGGGCAATATGAGCGTTTAAGAAAATTATTTTTTTTGTTACTTTTACTATTTGGTTTGGGATTTATAGGAAAATTATGTTTCGAGGGTTTTTTGAGCTGTTATATGTTCTATAACTCCTAACTTGACTGAAAAAACATATATATGTTTCCATAGATAAAGCGTAAGCTATACGGCTGGAGTCACTTATCTATAACTATAGCAAAACTACGAAAATTGTCCTGACCGTCCACAGGAGAACCTCAGATGGACAACAATACATAACATATTACACTGTCATTATTTATTCAACAAAAATAGAGTCAAAATAGAGAAGCCATGTGTAAAAAACACAGTTACTGCTTCCTTAGGAATTAAGATGCTAAGTAGCTGCTGCTAATCAAATGTGCTGTGCAATGCCGAGCTGTTTGCAAGTAGAGCCTATTTTAAATTTGAAATGATGGTCCTTATGAAACAAGGAAGAGCCTGTGGGAGGCATATGGCCCATAGATACCTCCCAATTTGTCCTGTATCTTGTGCTCAATGGGATGGGTGAGTAGGTAAACTCAACCCTTTGGAAAGGAATGGAGCCCATTGATTATTCTCGTGTACCCTCTATTCCCTTTGTTGTGAGATGTAGGTGGTTGTGTGATCTATACAATCATAATCAAATAAAATACCAATTTCCTACCTACTCCCCAGGTAAAGGGGGTTATGTGCCAAGAATCTAAGCAGTAAAAAAAGATTTCCACTTATCATTTTGAATAGAGTGGGAGTTGAACAATGGAGGTTGTGAAAAAATTAACCTTAACAAGGCATTTAACCCATTCATTGGTGACACATTATGTACCATAAGTTTTCAACCACACCAATACTACAGAACTACTTACACATTACTTAAACCTGGACTTACAAGCCCAATTACACAGTTCTAATAAATGTTTGAAACGTGTAATATGTTAAACGAAAAATGGATCCAGTGTATCTGATATGCACAAAGGTGTATAATGTGTTATTTGAAAAAGTGGGAGACAGTCAGGGGCAGACTGAGACCATCTAGGGCCCTGGGTGACAAAAAGTTATGGGCCCCAGTGGTAGTGACCCTCCCTTAACCACATGCTATCAGGACCACACCTCTTCCAGGTTAAGCCCTCCTGTTTGGATACACCCCCACATATGAATTTTTTAGCATTTGTAGTAATAAAAAAATTTGGTTTTCACACATAAATATAATTATTATGAAATATATATTAAATA
Organism: Spea multiplicata; assembly: GCA_009364415.1. Lineage (NCBI taxonomy): Eukaryota > Metazoa > Chordata > Amphibia > Anura > Pelobatidae > Spea > Spea multiplicata. The sequence continues at coordinate 12,158 of VKOC01028715.1, forward strand.
ATATCTGCAGCAATAGAAAAATAAAAGTAATTCTAATCAGAATATATCAATACAGAAACTAAAAAAAACTCAAAAAATGTGTTAAAGTAAATATACTTACTATCACTGTAAACATGAAATACAACTAGGTAGCTAGGCTCATTGAAGCATAGATGTTCTCAAATAAAACCATACAGGGGAAGAACAGTAGATTAGGCTGGCTATTGAAATGTTTTAGCCTATAACTTACAGAAGAAGCAAAGAGCCGAGTTCAGACTATATCTTGGCAAACGTGTCTATCATTTTATCTTTGTCACTCTTTATTGTTAGTGCAACTTCCTTTTCTATGGCAATGAGCATATGGCGATGACCTTTCTCACGATCTCCCATCTTCCTCCCTAACC
>VKOC01028716.1:0-29641 GCA_009364415.1 Spea multiplicata
TCCAGGGCCCGGTCGCAGTCGCGACCCCTGCGACCCCGGTAGTTCGCCACTGACTGCAGGTATTGATCAACTGAATAAGACATACAAACCCTGTATTTAAAGGTATATATATATAAATACTGTATGGAAAAATAGCATTGCAGGTATAGATAAAACCCCCCTAAATTACAGGCATAGATCACAGGTTACACACCCCAAAGCCAGCCCTGGCATCCACACTGCCCACATAGAACCTGACCAGCAAAGAAGTTACACACATAGGACCTGCCATCTTTGTCCCAAAACAGCCCAGCCTGAGTCAACTTGTTCCCCAAACAGCCCGCCCTGTGCCATCTTTGTCCCATAAACACCCTGCCTGTGCCATCTTTGCCATTCCACAAATCAATTATACATCTATGATACACACAAACACTTTTACAGTCACTCACCAATTCACACTTTTATTCACATAATTAATTCACACAATCATTTATTCTCTCACTCATTCATACAAATCATGTACACATACTCATTAATGCATTCTCACAAATTAATACAATTCATCCACACATTAATGCATTCAAACTCTCACTCATTTACACAATTCATCCACACATTAATTCATACTGTCACTCATTCTCTCCCTCTCTTCTCAATATGTACCCCTCTCCTCCCCTTCTCACTATCTACCCCCCCTTCTCATTATCTGCCCTCCTTACCTTGCAGATGTCCTGCAGTGGGAGGCCTCTGTCTCGCTGCTCACTGCTGAGCGCCTGGATATGACATGATATTCCGGCACTCAGCATGAAATGCCGGCACCGCGACCAAGCTAGAGGCCTCGCAGAGGAGACTGAGGCCGAGAAGAACATTATTCTTGAGCGACCGCTTGGCGCCCCTTTCTCTCATTGTCAAAAAATGCATTTTATATTGCCTATTGCATTGTCCTGGATTGAGGCTGAAAGTCCCATTGCGGGCAATGCGGGGCCTGTGGTCACCCTAGTACAGAGATATGTAGATAATGACATCATCATGTATGATCAGATCTAGGGGTTTCCTCAAAAAGGGTTTAACAGACATTTTCTGAGGGACACATATATATATAGCACATTTACGTCATAGTTGTACGGCACTACGGAATATGATGGTGCTATATAAAACAATATATAGTAATAATAATAATAATATTATTCTGGATATTCAATAGTATAAAAAGTAAATAACATACCAGATTTGGTCTGAGAAATCCGTACATCCACTGTGATCTTCAATGTCAAAATAATTATTGAGGCAGACTCATAGCCATTACGTGAATAAATCATTTCCTTGTTATGCAATTAGTAGGTAAAGTTATTGTTTAAGTGGGAGCAATATGAAATGTCATACACAGTTTGTGGAGTTGTTCCCTGAGGCAATATGTTTTCTTTAAACATATTGTTTTTTGGATGAGGAGCAGCTTGATTGATCAGATATATATAAAGAGCTTTTGTGAAGTTCAATGCTCAAAGCCAATTGCTTTTCAGTATTGTAATTGGTCCAGTTTTGCTCATTTGTCATTTTGTAAGCTGGGCATGGAGGGTGATCATTTTCAATTGGAAAGTACAGACAGGGTTTTTCCTGGGTAGGAGCACTTGGTGGATTATTAGTTGCATCCGGGAACATACTGACTTCATTAGTATACCTTTTTGAGCAACATGCCTTTATTCTCTGGAAAATCCTTTTACCAAGTAGAAGAGCCAACTCCAGTAAACTAAGTGCCAGGGAAAGAACAGACACCACTAGCATAAAAATAATAAAAATTGTTTTCTCCATAGGTCTGGATACAAAGCAGTCTACTGTGTGTTTACATGGATGTCTTTTGCACTCATAGACTGGAGGCATCACAAAGCCATAGAGGTACCATTGACCCAACAGGAAAGCCGCTTCAAGAATGCTTTTGAAAATGATGCTGGCTGCATAGGTATAAATTAAGGATCCCTTGATCTTTACACTCCCATCCTCCTGAATGCAATATTTCAGACGTTTCTTCTCTAGGGCAGCTAAAGCATGTTCCACATGCTGAACTTTGCCCTCCAGAGACCTTAGTTCATTCTCTACCTGCCTCAGTTTTTCCACTTTCTGAGATAGGTAGAGCACATGTCCAAGATAAAGCAGAGTGGGAGTACTGACGAAGAGGAACTGTAGTACCCAATATCGGACATGAGAGATGGGGAAGGCCTCGTCATAACAGACGTTGGGGCAGCCAGGCTGTTTAGTATTGCAGACGAAATCTGATTGCTCATCTCCCCATACAGATTCCATTGCCAGACTCAGGATCAAGAGGCGAAAGATAAATAGCACCATAAGCCACACTTTACCAACTGGTGTTGAATGCTCTTGTACTTGGTCCAACAACTTTTCAAGGAAGCTCCAGTCTCCCATGTTGTCTTGATGCGGTTATCTGCAATTCAGAACCACAAAGGTGAAATGCTAGTGCTGCTTTTTCCTTCATAATTGTGTGTTCAGTACGGATAAAATCTGCTTCTCTTCCAGCTGACTTGAATCAGGCATTCAGTTAGACGTCAGATGTTAGTATAAGTCAGTCCCCCCCTTCATACTGCAGTCTACAGATGCAAGCTAGTGTTAATGTCTGGTATATGTTAGCATGGCTTGTGTTAAGCTTATGGCTTCGCTTGGTAACACTGAAAAGGGCCGTATAACTTCAGATATTTAAAGCTTGTATATACAATGTAGGGATAGGACAGTGGAAATGAAAAGGAGAAAAGAAATACTGAAGCTTAAAGAGATACTCCAGTGTCTTGGGGAGCCCCTAAACAAGCAATGCATATGAAAAGTACTTTCATTGTCCAAATTGGATAAAATAGTACCGGTATTTAGTTTAGAGAGAAGCTGCAGTTCCCTGCTCTACCTGTGTCCTGATGTGTTGCCCCATTGATTGGCTGCTTGAAGCAGGAAATCATTCCCATTGAAAACAGCATATTGCTTACCGATAACACAATATTCTAATAGGTAATGTATACTCACACTTCAGCTTAGAAATATAAAACATCATGTCTGGATGAAACTTTGGTTTTGTCACACCCCAACAAAGGTGCCCTGGTTTGGACACCTGAAATGCCGGGGTATGATGCAAGCAATATCACCAGTTCAACAAAATACATGGTTAAAGATTGGTTTATAATATCTTTAGTATTTCTTAATCTTAAAATTCTGATACATGGTAAATAGTGAGCAGCTAGTAGAATCATTTATTTGGTTGCTATGGAGATTGCATAATTTTGCCCAAGAACCACATACCTCCTAAGAATCTATTTAGCAGGTTTTTTCAATAGTTTTTGCAGATGAGTAAAATATTTTTGAAAGAAAAGAAATGGTCATTTTTTAACAAAAAATCACCATATTTTATCATTTATTATAGTAAATTAGATGATATGATAGTATGGTATCTAAAGAAAGCCCTGTTTGTCCTGAAAAAAAACTATATATAATGTATGGGTGCACAAAATGAGAAAGAAGAAAATTACAGATAAACAGCAACCCTGAAAAATGTTAAAAGAGCCTTTGTCCCAAAATGTACTACGAGAAAGAAACAGTATTGTCATTAAGGGGTTAAGAGGGACAGTCCCTTTTGGGACCCAAATGCCTGCATCCCTCTTTCCTCCTCTGATGTGCCTCTTTTCTATGAATTCAGAATGTTTTCTGGTTATAAGCATACAGTGTTCTACAGCCCTAAAAGTCACTATAATGTGTATAATGTGTGCAGGAATATTGGTTTATCGCTAAATTATGTAAATAAAATACATTATCCTTATAAATGCCACAATTAGTTACATAAGTAGCTATCAACAGGTAACAAAGTCCTATAAAAAGTATCATTTAAGCCATATTCTCTAACCACAAACCTAAAACAAATATGTTTCTTTTTGGCTATCAATAATTGCGGGAGTGATTGTTTACTTATTTTGTCTATATCCTTGAATCAACTAATGGTGCAGTACATTTAAAATTACATATTTAAGGTCCCTGAACATAGATATGACCAGGCCCAAACTAAGTAAACACAGGTGCCATAAATCCTGCAGTTAAGAACAATTACAGATTAGATGAAAATCAATGAGGGAAGATGTAAAACAGAAGACAGATACCTTTTGTAGTAGGCAAAGCGACAGTTCTCCTTTTTGTTTTTTTTTATGTTGCTTTGTTTTTCACGAGTCAGTTCTAAAACCTGAATAAATACATCATATCCTTCCTGAGAGGGGGTTCTGTGATTTCTGGCTAGGAAAAGATATACAAGTCCCAATTCTTATCATGTCCTGCACAACAAAGCAAGTATTTTTACCCAGATTTTCTTTTAAAAAAAAAAAAGAAATTAAATGTATGCATCACACAATTTTTGGTCATGATATGTAAAGTTATGTGTAAATAGGAGCAACCTGAGATGGTTTTAGTGCTGTTTACAATACACCCTTATTTCTCTGCATGAAACCATATACCCTGGCATCCAACAGGTTAATTTGTGAACTACTGCCTCCCACAATTAAGATAAAAACGTAAAATTCAGGAGATGATGTTATTGGATACTACATTTTGGTTGTAAATTGTTGGCACTATATAAATAAAGATACTAATAATCCCAGAGGATTTAAGTGCAATGTCTATGTTTTGAAATTAAAGAGGGGAGGAACAGCAAACTTTATCCCACTGTATGATCATTTTTTTGTTTTTGCCTAAACATTATTTTACATTGTTCTCTTTTGCTTTGCTCTTCAAGAACCGCTTTCCTATTTTTCGTCTACACCACTTTAAGTAGTAACATGGCTGGTGGCCACACAGTGGGTGACTAAGTGCTGTATAAGTCTATATCAGGCTCTGTGTTTGTCAGAAGGTTTAATTCTGCTTCCATGGAGAAGATATAATCCAGAGGTACCCAGGAATAATACAAGGAGCCAGCAGATATGCAATTTAACCCATGCTCAGCTGAACAAGAAAGTTCAGTATGGTGTGATTTTAGTGTTATTGAAATCATATTATGTGTTGGGGAAAAAAAGTAATCTCTTTTTGTGCGAATAGCCATTTGGAGATTCACAGTGCTCTGCATACCATCACCATAATGGACCACAGGGCAGAAGGGTAAACTCGCAGTGGGTTGTTTTCTATAATTGATGTCACATATAAACATATACCAATGTAGAGATAGTGGAACAGCACTCCGATATTTCTGGTGCTCAAATAAGTAAAGTCACTCAGCACTCCAGTAGTTAAGTGAGGTGTATTTAATTCAGCAACAAGGGTAACGTTTCGACCTTACAGTCTTAATCGAGCCATATAAGCATATGACAACAAAAAATGCTGCTTATGGTAATGACAGAATTAGGGCCATTCCACCACTTTTGCAACTTTGCAGCAGTCATCTTTTATAACCTTCTTCAAAGGGTTAAAGCACAAAATGCAAATGAAAGGCTAGAAATTACACATTAACCCATTTTGATGGAGCCCTTGCTATTGGTCAGCTATTTGGAGAGTTTAGGGTTTTTCTATCACTGTTGAAGATAGACTGATATTTAAGCATTTCAACGGAATTCTATGGACCTCGTTTTAAAGATGCTGTATAGCCTTTGCACAAAAAAAAAACAAAAAACGTTTTACTAATTCTGCATCTTTTAATTCTGTTGGACTGCAATGTTTTGCCTTACACACTTGTCTAGCCTTCAAGGATTGGATGCATAACTATTTTATACAAAGAAATAGTAAATGAGAAAAAAGAAGCAGGAAGACAGCAGCAGTTAGAAGCATATTTTAGAGACGAAGGTTTGACGACTTAAAAAAAACAAACAAAAAACATGAAGGATGGTGGACCTAAGAAAGAACATCCCACCAGCTGGCAGAGGTAGGATTAGGAATAACATCATGCAGAAATATAATTTTTTTAACAGGTACAATAAAGTCTAATAGTCTGTCACTGTGCTACTAGATATTACAGTATAGACTATTAGGTCATAACTACGTGAAAGTATGCATTCTGCCATTTATCGGCTTGTTAGCATGAAAGGTATCTACTCACCTGGCCAGGGTGATGTTGGGAACCTTAGGAGAGGGCAGGCGATACGTATAACAGGGTACCCATATAACGGAAACTTTGTGATGCTTGACAGACGTATTAATGAAGGCAAGGATGTGAGGATGCAGGGAGGAGGGGCAGGAAAAATTGGGCAGGACAGGAATTAACTCATTGTTAGTTAAATGTCAGATACCACCACAAGCATACCATACAGCCCCCAATATTTTAAGTGCATGATACTCATACCTGTGTTCTTGAACTTGTTCTCATTTCTTGGCTAAAACATCCTTAATGCCATTGAATTTAATGGTTCTCACTGAGATATCGCTCACAAGTTTTGTAGTTGGTCTAGGCATACCAGAAATCCTCTTTGTCCTAAAGGTGACCCTAATGTTCACACTGATTTTGCAAACTTCCATATTAAACCAGAAACTTGGATATACTTTTTGTGGGGCATCATGTATCCGGTTTATTCATTGCACAGAAGGAATACATTTTTGTATCTATATGAACAAAAGTATTGGGACACCTAACCATTACACCAACAGGGACTTTTATGACATCACATTCTAATACATAGACATTAATATGTAGTTGGTCGAGGGGCATAATAGAAACTTCAGGGCCCCGGTGGTGAGAATCTGTTAAGGGCACCCACCCCACCATCTATCTTTTCTACGATCTCCCTCTTCTCCTTAACCCCCTTACTCAGGATCTCCTTCCCTCCTATGCCTCCCTTTAGGATTCACTCTCCCTCCCTAACCCCTTCTCAGGATTTCCTCTTCATTCCCTAACCTTCCCAGGATCTCCCTCTCTCCTACCCCATTCTCAGGAATTCCCCTCTTCATTCCTAACCCGCCTTCTCAGGCTCTCCTCTGCGCTCCCTAACCCCTTTCTCAAGGATTCCCCTCTCCCTCCCTAAGCCCCTTCTCAGGATCTCCTCTCCGCTCCAAACCCTTCTCAGGATCTCCCTCTCTCCCTAACCCCTTTCAGGATTCTCTCCCTCCTAACCCCCCTTCTCAGGATCTCCCTCTCATCCTACCCCGCATTCTCAGGATCTCCTCTCTCATTTCCCTAACCCTTCTCAGATCTCCCTCTCTCTTCTCACTAACCCCTTCTCAGGATCTCGCCCTTTTACCTCCTAAAAACCCTTCTCAGATCTCCTCTCTCATTCCTAACCGCATTTAGGATTCTCTCTCATTCTAACACCATTTCAGGTCGTTCCCTCTCCTCTAAGAATCTACACCCCCCGGATCACTTACCTTAACTCCTGTGTTGGAAAGCGTGAGGCGTTTTGACTCGGTTGCCGGCGCTTCAACTGCTGAGCCCGGCGTTCGACGTCATATGCCTGGGCGCCTCAGCGGAACGCCGGACACCGAGACAAACAGCTACGCTTCAAAACAGGAGTTGAATACGGCTGGAGGCAGGCGGCTGCAGAGGCGCCAGAGAAGGAGTCTGGATTTCTTGTCAGTCAGGGGGGCAAGAGTTGCCGAGCGTCGTTCAGAAACGCTCGGCACCCTTGGGCCCTGACTGGCAGAACTCCAGGGCCCGGTCGCAGTTGCGACCCCTGCAACCCAGGTAGTTCCGCCACTGGTTGGTCCCCCATTTGCGGTTATAACAGCTTCCACTCTTCTGGGAACAATTAAATTTAAAAATCCTTGTACTAATATATACTGCTCAAAATAATAAAGGGAACACTTAAAAAACACAATGTAACTCGAAGTCAATCACACTTCTGTGAAATCACACTGTCCAACACTGATGGACAATGCTGAGGAAGCAACACTGATGGACAATCAATTTCACATGCTGTTGTGCAAATGGAACAGACAACAGTTGGAAATTATAGGCAATTAGCAAGACACTCCCAATAAAGGAGTGGTTCTGCAGGTGGTGACCACAGACCACTTCTCAGTTCCTATGCTTCCTGGCTGATGTTTTGGTCAGTTTTGAATGCTGGCGGTGCTTTCACTCTAGTGGTAGCATGAGATGGAGTCTACAACCCACACAAGTGGCTCAGGTAGTGCAGCTTATCCAGGATGGCACATCAATGCGAGCTGTGGCAAGAAGGTTTGCTGTGTCTGTCAGCGTAGTGTCCGGAGCATGGAGGCGCAACCAGGAGACAGGCCAGTACATCAGCAGATGTGGCCGTTGGAGGGCAACAACCCAGCAGCAGGACCGCTACCTCTGCCTTTGTGCAAGGAGGAGCAGGAGGAGCATTGCCAGAGCCCAGCAAAATGACCTCCAGCAGGCCACAAATGTGCATGTGTCCACTCAAATGGTCAGAAACAGACTACATGAGGGTGGTATGAGTGCCCGACGTCCACAGGTGGAGGTTGTGCTTACAGCCCAACACCGTGCAGGACGTTTGGCATTTGCCAAGATTGGCATATTCGCCACTGGCGTCCTGTGCTCTTCACAGATCAAAGCAGGTTCACACTGAGCACATGTGACAGACGTGACAGAGTCTGGAGACGCAGTGAAGAACGTTCTGCTGTCTGCAACATCCTCCAGCATGACCGGTTTAGCGGTGGGTCAGTAATGGTGTGGGGTGGCATTTCTTTGGGGGGCCGCACAGCCCTCCATGTGCTTGCCAAAAGGTACCGAGATGAGATCTTCAGACCCCTTGTGAGACCGTATGCTGGTGCGGTTGGCCCTGAGTTCCTCCTAATGCAAGACAATGCTAGACCTCATGTGGCTGGAGTGTGTCAGCAGTTCCTGTAAGAGGAAGGCATTGATGCTATGGACTGGCCCGCCCGTTCCCCAGACCTGAATCCGATTGAGCACATCTAGGACATCATCCACCAACGCCACGTTGCACCACAGACTGTCCAGTAGTTGGCGGATGCTTTAGTCCAGGTCTGGGAGGACATCCCTCAGGAGACCATCCGCAACCTCATCAGGAGCATGCCCAGTCGTTGTAGGGAGGTCATACGGGCACGTGGAGGCCACACACACTACTGAGCCTCATTTTGACTTGTTTTAAGGACAGTTCATCAAAGTTGGATCAGCCTGTAGTGGGGTTTTCCATTTTGATTTTGAGTGTGACTCCATATCCAGACCTCCATGGATTGATAAATTTGATTCACATTGAGAATTTGTGTCATTTTGTTGTCAGCACATTCAACTATGTAAAGACGAAAGTATGTCATACGATTAGTTCATTCATTCAGATCTAGGATGTGTAATCTTAGTGTTCCCTTTATTATTTTGAGCAGTGTATAAGGCCCTCCATAACACAGCTCCTCTATTCATTTCTGCACTCCCGATCTTTACTTTCTTCCCATGGGCTAAGGCTCTTCTCCTTGCTTATCACCTCTTCCTTTTCCTGTCTACAATATTTTACTCAACATACTTTTCCCTGAACCTTCAGCTTTCACCCTCCCTCCCAATATTCAAGAAACATCTCAAAACCCACTTCTTCAGAGAAGTTGTATTTGTTTGTCCCCTATAGAATACCAATACATTTCGGATAATGCTATGCCTTCCCAGAAGAGTGGAAGCTGTTATAGCTGCAAATACATAATTGCTTACTTAAAAATAAAGACTACCAAATTATTTAGGTATTCTTAGGTGCTCTGTATTAATGTGCAATAATATTGATATTGCACAGTAATATCGAGCATCTGAAAATCAGAAATCCTGATAGTTTTGTATAAAATACAAAGTAAAATATTAAACACCTCTAAATAACTTAATTGAGATATAAAATAATCATATAACCTGTTTGTTTCTCCAACATTCCCTCTATAACTAAGCCTAACTTGATCATCTGTGGCCTCTTTAGTTACTAGCTTAATTTACACTGTTGTGAAATTACTACTGAGCTACTATGGCAGAAAAAAATTATCTCACGGGGTTTGCACAGGCCATGAATTCTAAGAATAAAGCAGACCATCAATGCACCTTCATTTGTTAAACTACCAGCGGTGCTTATCTGCCTGTTTTACCTACATTGCTTTCTATGAATTAACTTTAAAGATCAAATTAATATTTGGTCATAATGCCAATATTCCAAAATATGGCAACATCGTAACCCATTACCACTGCCTGCCATAACCCTACTAGGGTGACCACATTTTATTTCTGCCATTCAGGGACACACTATGAAGTGCATGAGATCACACACATAATGAATGGAAACATTGCATAGCAGAGATAGATCAAACCCAGCTTTGCATGTATAGATCAACTGAAATTCACATGTGAACTCAGCACTGAAGGCATAGAATCCTGTATTTGCAGGTATACAATTATAACGTATGGAAACATAGCATTGCAGGTATAGATCAACAGAACACACAAGCCCAGCATTGCAGGTAAAGATCAACTGGAAACTCAGCACTGATGGTATAGATCAAAAACACATGGAAACAGCACTGCAGAACTCAGCAATAAAGGTATAGATAAACCCCCTAAATTACAGGCATAGATCACAGGTTGTACATCCCAAAGCCAGCCCTGGCGTCCACACTCCTTGTAAAGAATGACCACCCCCAAAACTAGTGAGGTACAATGTTAGACTAAACCTCATCTCTAATGTCCCTCATTGATATCCCTAATTGTTTCTGACAGAGATTGTTGCCCCCTGCATGCCCCATTAACACATCTGGGCTGGGAACTATTGCCGCCTGCGCCAGGGTTTCATGCAAAATATCCTCCTGCGCAAGGCCACCTAATCCCACCACCTGATCCGAGCCTTGTCATTTAATAACCCCAGTTGCTTGCTGTTTCACTCGGACTCCTGCCTGCTGCTCCACTCAGAATACAAATGATTGACCGACAATACATTTCCTGCAACTGGTTGGAAACTAATGTTAAAATAGGTTAAAGAAATTGAAACTAATTTATGATTTTATTTTGTAAACATAACAAACATCTTCCACTACACCAGATGCGGCCTGATATAAAATTGGATGACTCTTACTGACTGATCCGTCATGGAGCCCCCATATAGCAGCTTCTGTAGCTGCCCCTATGCAGAGCCAACAAGACACAAACCGCTTTGCCTGCATACATAAAGCACCCAGGCACCTACCTCTGCAGGGGCGTACCTAGAGTATTTGGCACATGGGGCAGATCCTGTATGTGTCACCCCCACACACATACACACTTTAAAACTGCATAGCTTCTATCATTAGGCAAACATTGACAGGGGTACAGCATAACTGTTATCATTATATACTGAGGCAGACATTGACGGGGGTACAGCATAACACCTATCAATATATACTGAGGCAGACATTGACGGTGGTACAGCATAACTGTTATTATATACTGACCACGAACACCGAGGCACACACCGCACAAGTTCTTCAGCCCCGTAGCCCACCACCAAAGGAGACCCTTAGTGACAGGGAGCGGGGACTAGGACGATTCCAACAGTGAAGAGGCCTGATGCAAGTGGCTATATTAAGGGGCGAGTTGGTGTGCAAGGTGCAGGAACCACGACAGCTGGAACCAGGAGGTGAATTCGGGATAATCTGGATAGCCGGGTCGGTAACAGAGTGGATAGTCATACAAGCCAGGTCGGTAACAGAGCGGGTAGTCATGCAAGCCAGGTTGGTAACAGAGCGGGTAGTCAGACGAGCCAAAACTGGATACCAGGATAAACAGAAGGTACAAAATCACTATGCAAAGAATCATCAGGCAGACAAGGGTCAAAAACTAAAGAAACGAGCAGCAGAGAACACTCGGGTAACATGGACCACAACAGGGTTCTGACTAAAGCATTTCCGGGGTTTTTAAATCTGCCGCTCCTACAAGCTCAGCCCCCTGGACCGCATCATAGCAGTTCTGGGCAGTCTCCCAGGACGCCACCTCCGGACCCGTCCAACCGCGCCCCCATCATTACAGACAGGAGGAACGCCGCTGGACCAGGAGCGGGTAAGTACAGAATGCTGGGGATCAATGCTCCGTCGGGCATTATGATTTCAGACATCAACGCCGGCGGTCGGAGACCCGACTGTCCGCATCAAAGGGGTTAACAGTCACCCCCGGTAACCGCTGCACCCGATACCGGGGACGTGACAATAAATGTTATTATATACTGAGGGAAACATTGACGGTAGTATAGGATTGCTGTTATTATTATATACTGATGCAGACATTGACAGTGGTACAGGATAACGTATCATTATATACTGAGGCACGCACTGACTGTGGTACAGCATAACACCTTTCACTATAAACTTAGGCAAACATTGACGGGGGTACAGCATAACATATCATATTTACTGAAGGCAACTTGTGGGGAACATACACTATACTATATACTGAGGCACAACATTAACGGGGGTACAGCATAACACCTATAACTATACATTGAGCCAGACATTGACAATAATACAGCATAACCCTATATATATCACTATATACTAAGCCAAGGATTGGTGTGGTTTAGGCCTACCACTTCAGTGTCTGGCTGTCACGTCTGCAGAGGATCCTCGCTGCAGCAAATGGAAATGCGCCTCCTAGCGGAGATGGAGAGCCCAGCAACCGAACATCGAAGTGTATAGCGGACACAGGAGCGTAGCGTAGTACCAAAATAATCAGGAACAAAATAATAAATTCAGAGTTGAGGCAGAAGAGTAATCGGGGTCACAAGCAGAGGTCAGGGCAGGCAGCAAACATATGAAGTCAAGAACTAGCCGGAATCAGAACCAAAAATATCAAGCAAATCAAAGAACGCTAGTGTAGGCTATAAGGCACAGGCAAAGGTGAAGTGCTTACTGAGGGTTTAAATATCCCTCTCAATCTCAGGATCCTCCTACCCACCTAATTAGGGGGAGGAGAAAAAAGGATAAATGTCGCTTTAAGAAGAGACAAATATTTATGAGTTAGGCGCACGCCCCGTCAGGATCCCTAGATCTCTGCGGGGATGCGCGTCTATCCGTAGACCGGACCTGGCGGCGGTTCCCGCCGACGTAACGTGCAGGGGGCTGGACACGCCGCTGTGTCTCAGCTCCCCAACCCGCGGGACGACGGAGGAGGTAACACTGGCTTAGCATATCGGGATGAACCAAAATGAAAATTCTGGGCCGAAACCGAAAATTCAGCACTCACTTGGCCGGAGCCAAAAATCACCCCCCCACCTTGAAAAACAAAAAAAACTTTTATTATAAGAAAGTAACACCAAAATTAGTTATATTGTTATATAGATTGTTAACAGTAATCACACACATATAATGCCCAGGTTCTAGCATGTACTGGTAGCAAGGGCATGATAGGAGTGTGATTGCTGTTAGCAAATAATAATAATATATATATTATTGTTATTACATTGTGTGTTCAATTTTGGTGTGTTACTTACTTTTAATAAAAGTGTGGTTAACACACCAAAATTCAGCATAAACTACAGCATCTACTCTCAGTGAATGTTTTCCTACCTTTTCTCTGTCACTTTTCCTCCTCCTCTTCGTTCTTCCTCTTGGCTCTTCTTCTTCTGTGTCCTTCCAGTGCAGTGAGCGAGGAAGGCGTTGGGCACGGCTTCAGTGTTGTGCGCCAGGATATGGCAGCAAATCCCGACGCACAGCAGCAGTTGCCGCGCACATGGGAGCAGGATCAGAGATCTGCATTAGAGCCTGCAATTGAATGTCAAAACCCCTGCTGATGATCTCTGCACCAAGAAATTGACCCTCAACAACTGTATCGTCCACGTTCAAACCTTTCCCCCAACACTTCTGGAAGAGCATACCAACACTTCTGGAAGAGCATACCAACCCCGCCACCACCTGTATGCTGCCAAAAAAGGCCAACACGAATGCTGCTTCAAATAATACCTGCTCATACTAAGACTTGCAAAGCTCCTTCAGTTCCCTGCAAATGACCAAAACAATTTCAAATGTTTTAGGCCTCCGCTCATCACAAAACCTAAAGCCTGAGCCACCAAAGTTATTTTGATAGGTCTGTCAAACCTGTTAATATACAGAAAAGCCAGTGCTGATATGTGTCCAAGTGGACTCCCTGCTTTTGTGTCCTTCCAAGCGGGCTGTGTACCTTTCGTGCCCTTCCAAGCGGGCTCTCTGTCTGTTGTGCCCTTCCAAGGGGGCTCCCTGCCAAAAGACTTATTACTTATTTTATTTTGCCATACGTCCGGTTTCTTGCTTATACTGCATTACCCTTATTTGCTGGACCTGTTATATACATAAAATACATTGCATTACCTGGATTTCTGCTTGTGGTGTCTTTGTCTGCATAATCATGTACTGTGGGTTACAGACTGAACCCCAAGTATCCCCTGTGCATGGGCTCCTACCCGACCTGATCACCCGAGTCCTGACACTAGGACTCAGTAGCAAATAATGCTTAAATTAGATTAAACCAACCATAAGCTAATATTGGGCTCCAATGACCATGCAAGGTTATCAGAATAAATGGAGTCATTGAAAAAAATATCCTACATTCCATTCATCGTTCAGACATTTGCCAATGTCAAGATTCAATATACTTCTTGCCGACAGGTTTTTTTTTCCCACAAATCCCCTCCTCTAACTGATGACTTCAAAGGGTTTGTACCATCACGATATTGATGGAAATATTTCCTTAAACAGTATGCAACTTATGCAGCCTTTCAGTACATGTCCAATGCGTCCTACATACTGTTTGCCACGGATCTGACATGTAATAAGATATATTTCATTACACAAATTGTAATTTTTCATCTGATACTCTTCACTAGTATCTGTGGAACAGAAACTGTGGGAAACCGTCAAAGTGACAAATTCTGCAACTTATGTAATTCATGAGTAACTGTGCAGGCATAGTTGGGCAAGTTTACATTGGTTTAAGTCCAATCAAACATAGTATGATGGTTTGGTGGGGGAAATTAATGGCTGTTAAATGTTTTTCTTTTAATAAAATGACTTTGCATCAAGCAGCAATGTAATTTGTTGGATGTATTTTAACTATATAAGAAAAATACATTGTGGTTATGTATAAAATGTTAATATGGCATTTGTATACCAAAGTGGACGAACCATGTCTGACCTTAACTTGAGGGTTCACTCTGACCCATGTACATTTTAAATACTGTGGAAAATTATTTCAAATGGTTTGGAATTGAATTCCCGATCTTAACTCCAAATCAAGGTCCTTATTAAAATCTGGCTACACAAATGGCAAACAGGGCCTGATCTCGTGGGCTGCTTCAATGACCAGTCTACACCCTAATTGTTGTTAATGTTGGTTGCACTTTTACTGTGTGAAAATGTAATAACTAGGTTATTATTGAGCATTTCAGAAATGTGTCTATAAAAGTGGACAAACCATGTCTGACCTTCAAAACTTGAGGGTTCACTCAATAACACATGGACACTTTAAATATTGTTTAAAAATGATTTCAAATGGTTTGGAATTCAACTCCCAACATTAACTGCAAATAAAGGTTCTAGACTAGAAAAGCCATACAATATCTCTACATTCAAATCAACATAAAATAACTTCAATTTAAAAATTGAATGGGATGTGTAGGGTATTAAGTCCTTAAGCATCCTTGAGCATGCAACAATTCCTGTTTTGCATGTTTTTTTAGATGTATTAAAAAGAAACATACATTGTGCTCAAGTATAAAATGAAATTATGGCTTGAAGTTAAAATGTGATTTGATGATATATGTAACTGGTGGAACAGTCCAATTAGCAGAAACTTGTTGATCAGCTTACATGACTACTTTACATCATAAATTACATTTTATACATAATAGCCTGTTTTATATTATCAGTATATTTGGTTAAATAGTACTAAAACAAATGAAGTATTGTTGATAAATAAGAATAACTATGGGCATTTAATCAAGAGATTTTTAGACACTTGTAGGGTAAGATGCTTAGAAGATAATATCTTGAATATCTCTCTGAAGGAATGATATAAAATCAGGAAATCATTACATTTATCAAATGCTAGATGAAGGTAATGTGTTCCCATTCCCTGACATTGCACAAAAATGGCATCTACCAAGCAGCAAGATATTTAACTATTTGAGAATTCAAAGCTTCCTGAATGGAGAACTTTAGGTGTATAATTCAAAGATTAAGACCCTCTTTATCAAGGATTTTTTGCTACAAGAAAGTTAAAAGGATCTTGAGTAGCTCGAAGGTATTTATCGCCTTGATATATAAACCTGAGATTAAAGCAGCTGCTTCCTGGGAGAAGAAAATAAAGATAAAGATTGAAATGGATAATTGGAAAAGATCCTTGACCCGAATGAACAAAACAATCCATTGCCTTAATATTGTGGAAAATTTATATAAAACTAGCAAATAGGTGGTATTTGGTCCCTAATAGATCATAAATGTATCCAAATTATATGCCCAACTGTTGGAGATGTGGAGAGAGAGATGACTCTTTCCTGCATATATGGTGGAGTTGTAGATTTGTGAAAGAACTGTGGCAATGAGCTTTTGAAATATTTCACCATATATCAGGGGAAAGACTAACCAATAACCCGGAACTCACCTTATTACATTTTAGTTTAAACAATTGTTTTTAAGTTTCTCTTCTATTCCTTCTTTATATGGGTAGGTTCACCGTCAGGAGTTAAAGGACCGTGCAAGCAGCTCTATTGGTTGCCTGCCGGGGCCTCCTCTGGCATCAACCAATTTCCGCTCCCTTTAACCCCTGCGATGCTGCGTAGATAAGGTCGGCTAGATTGTGAAGGGACCAGGGAGATTAGTAGACGAAGACGAACACGAAGATTCTTAATTTTACATCCCATCCTAAGTTACAGTCCTGGTTATTGCTCACCTCCATTTTTCTATCCACCCCTTCTGTTTTGTGTTTTTTCGAATCTTTTGCTTAATTATTATCAATTGCTTAATTATTATCAATTCTCTACTCATTCTGGGTGATCCAAACGAATGCTGAAAACCATGGTAAATAGAGAGAGTCAACAGTAAGTAGTGTTGTAAAGATGTTTAATTTAGCTTGGTGTCATACACATTTATTATGCATACTATATTATAAAAGACCTGGCTGAACAGTTTTTTTGATTCTCCAGTATTTTTGACCAGCGTTTTACCATGAATGGAGTAGCGTCCAGTTTTCGGTACCTCTTTACAAATAAGACAAGAAACACTTTATTTCAAAACTTTATTAATCGTCAGATATGGAATTATTTGTCCGCGGTGTGGACTAAAATAACTACAGCACCGCGACACTCAACCTTTATTAATGTTTTACAAAGTGTCAAAGATTATTAACACAACACATTTTGACACAATATATCAATATTTATCATCAAAATGAAAGCAAACATATAACCAATTAAAAACCAAATAAGTAACCTGCTGGTATGGGTGTAACCACCTGTATCCCTGCTGGAACTGCCGACGTCCCCTAGCACGGCAGTCACATGACCATACAAGCCACAGGGACAAATGCCCCTGGAATGTCCTGCACTTACAACTCTGTGCACCACAAGTAACCATACCTATATGGTTAACTCCTGCACCGTACCAGCGAAAAAAACCTGAGTACCCGGCCAATGCCGAAAATTAGGGGAGGGATGGGCGGGCCAAATGCACTTTAAAATAATTGCCCCTGTAGTGAAAAGACCCTTCCTTATATACCACTTTCAGTGCCAAAATTTTGCTTAGTCATGCCTTAACCCAGTCATGGGTACCTCGTCCGCACTACATTCATGGGGCCCCTCTGTCCAATTCTTTCTGTCCAGGGCTGTTCTTTTGCGCAATAATTGGAAATATCAGCCCATCCTCAGTTGCAACTAAGTTAATTGCTCTGCCGGTGTACCTATGTGTAATGCAGGTCAAGTATGTATCCCATTGTGCTTGATTTTTCAAGGTAAAGATACAGTTGTTGTAAACCTTTCCTTCCATCTTGTACCCATGAACAAAACACAGGCCAGCATGCACCACAGCAAAGGTTGACTTCTACAGTTACCAACTATTAGACTTCTTATCGCATACTGTGCCAGGGCTCCAATGCTTTTATAAAACTGGTTTCTTTCTTCTAAATTGATGAAGCTAGATAATATTTATCCATTATCCATTATACAGTGCTATGGAATATGATGGCCCTATATAAAACAATAATAAAACATCATTATATATTTATGGTGTAAGGATACAAACCCTATGCCAACACTGCCTCCACGTGGACAAAGTAAAGTAAAGCATCTGGAAATGAATAAACCTTATTTATAGTAATATTGTTCCTGTGTTTTATTATATGAATGCATACTTCCCAAAATACACAGTCGAACAAAAATGACAAACATTCCTGTATGAATGTATTGAAGCAAACTGTTAGATCATTGTGTCAGTTAAATCTTAGCGACAGTGCTAGAGCTTTATAAATTCAGGGAAGTCTTTGTCCTCTTTTGTGAGGTCCCCTAGTTCATATCATATAATGAGAGTTTCTATCAAGAAGAGAAGCTTTCACATGTTTTCAGCTTAAATACAGGTTCCATTTTTTCTGAAAATT
Organism: Spea multiplicata; assembly: GCA_009364415.1. Taxonomy (NCBI): domain Eukaryota; kingdom Metazoa; phylum Chordata; class Amphibia; order Anura; family Pelobatidae; genus Spea; species Spea multiplicata. Next base: position 18,476 of record VKOC01028716.1, read on the forward strand.
TTTTAAATAAAATACAGGTGTGGAAACTTCCAGGTGTACATTCTGCTCCCTACCAACTGTAAAACATACCACTCTTTATTGCTCTAGCATAGAGCTAGATTTTAAAGGGAAACTTACTATCAAAGCATTTAGAATAATTAAAGCCAGTGCTCTTTTATACACGGCATAACGTGGCAAGCGTCTCAAGATCCAACCACCCATAAGAGGCAAAGAGATCCAAATTTCATCCATTTCCCAAGACAGCTAGGCCAATACCCACAACAGAAAGAAGAGGGAGATATCCAATTTTCTGGGGATTATTCACTAAAAGGGACATTTGACAGAGTTGTATTTCAGCTCCTAGACTACATTATTAATTATGAAGGGACAACACTAGTGAGATTCTGAATATAAATAGGTCCATCCAGTTTTTCTTATCTGAATCTAATCCTCCCTGACTTCCATAAACACAGAACCAAACACTTGCATGCAGAATACCTCTTTTCCTGTAGATACAGGTCCCTAGCTAGAGGATTTTGACACAGTAACTCTAAGCATTGTCTTTTCATTTAAAGCAGCTTCCACTCTTATTGAACAACATGTGACTACTAAGTGTCCTATTTACCAGCAGATCCTGCCACATACCGTATTTGCTCGATTATAAGACGAGGTTTGTTTCAGAGCAAATGCTCTGAAAAATACCCCTCGTCTTCTAATCGGGGTCGTCTTCTAATCAGGGTCGTCTTCTAATCAGACCTCAAATTGAGGTCTGATTATGAGACTAAGATCCAGATCCCCCGCCCGCTGCAGGGGACCTGGATCCTCCTCTCCCCCCCCCATTTAACACCTCCCCCCCCCCCCCCCACACACACACACTTACCAGTACCGGTGCTTCCTGCTGTATTGCCGGGGCAGCGGGTTGACGTGCTGTACTTTTTACTCCACATGTTTTTACCAGGATGCCTAAATTACCTGCAGCAGTTCGCACAACTCTTGGCACAGAACTCTCCAAAAGCCTCCTCCCCTAATACCCTGCTCACCCCCTGTTGCTGGAGAACCAGCAGTGCATAAAAGAAGCACTAGTGGAAAGGTCTATACTGGAAGCTGCTGCCCCCCGATGCCTAGTGGTGTCTACTTAGATTGGCTTAGACTTTTTCCAAAATACACCTCTTGACTTCAACAAAATATGTGCCAAGGTTTAAGTGCTCAGATTTTTTAAAAGATCAGGAATAAGCATACACCCTATACAAAAAACAGACAGATCTTATATTGATATTCAAATTGTGCACACTTATTTTATTTATTTTTTACTTTGCTCAAAGTGCAAACTGTGTCTCTCTCTCAGCAAGGGCACCAATTATATCATTTATATTACAGGTTAACAAATTTAAATTGTTCTTTTTTCATGAAATGCATGACAGTTGGTACTGACTGAGCCTTTTGAAATTAAGGTTACCTATTTGCAGATCCTTTAAACTAAATGTGTATGATACATTGGTATAAGGTGGTACAAATAACCTCTTAATTGATATAATTCACTTAACATGACACTCAACAATGTATTCAATACCACTTTTTTTTTTTTTTTTACTGCTCACCCTTGTGCAGAAACTCATGTCTATTTTGCAGGATTAACCAGCGTGAATCTACCATAGCGATACATACATCACACATATTGTTGCTTAGCAGGAGCCTGGGAAGGGCAAACAACTGGAACCAGGTTGGCAACTGGGGGACTGGAAAGCAACATGGATATACCACTTTGGGACCAGCTGTCAGAGGGAGACTTTACTTTGTCAAGACTTTTTACATTTTGGTCCATCTGGTTATTGGCCCAGTTTTGTCCACCAGATATTTTATTGTAAGCTGGCAGCTCAGTTCCCTGAGAACTGGAGGAAGGGTGCAAGTAAGACTGTTGCAAGTTGAGCCTACTTTGTCCCTCTTGTGAAAGCTGTTCTGGTATACCATTCTTCACCCTGTTGTGGAGCTCTTTGAAGACAAGATGTAAAAGCTCTAGAAGGTTGAGAAGCAGGGAGACTAGGGATACAACCAACATGAAAATAATAAAGATGGTTTTTTCCATAGGGCGAGAAACAAAGCAATCTACCTTATGAGGACATGGGTCCCTCTCACATACATAAATTGGAAGCATCACAAAGCCATAGAGGTACCACTGACCAAGGAGGAATCCAGTTTCAAAAAAGCTTTTGAAGAGGACACTTGTAGTGTAGGTGCACATCAGAGCTCCTTGAATTTTTACTTTCTTTCCTGCCCCTAACTCTTTAATGTTATTTTCTGCCTTTGGTCCTGTTCCTTCCATGGCCTTTAGCTCATTTAGACTCTGCTTCAGCTTTTCATCTCTTCTGGAAAGGTATATCACATGACCAAGGTAAATCAGTGTTGGGGTACTGACAAACAGAAATTGCAGCACCCAGTAACGGACATGTGAGATGGGAAAAGCCTTGTCATAACAGACATTAGCACAGCCAGGCTGATCTGTGTTGCAGATAAAGTCCGATTGTTCATCTCCCCAGACAGACTCTCCCGCCAGGCTTAGGATGAGAATTCGAAAGATAAAAAGAACAGTCAGCCAGACCTTCCCAACCAGCGTGGAGTGTTCCTGGACCTCATCAAGTAGTATCTTTAATACATCCCATCCTGCCATGTTTTACACCAGCTGTCAAAGATAAGAGACATATTTTGGAATGTACATGACAAATATGTTTATTCACTAAAAGGAAAGTTGACAGGGTACTGGTGGCTTCAACTCCTTCACCTAACTGTTCATAATGAAGGGTCAACACTAGAAATATTTTCAGCAAGCAGAATTGAGTGGGCCCTGTATAATGCATAAATCAATGGACAAGGAGACTTATGACATCTCCTTCATTTAATTAAACATTTTACAGGGCCAGCCGAGCACTTCCTGCAGCAGAATCCCACTGGGTCAGACCTTCATAACGTATGGTTAAGTAAATAAGCTGAAAACACGGCAAAATTCGGCAAATTCTCCTTTGAGCTCTTATTTTAGTAAATAGATGAATATTTCAAATAGACAGAATGTAAAGACATGTTAGGAACTCTAGAATGCAAATTAACTATTAGGATCTTACACTAAAATTACCATTTTTACTTTCAAATACATACTTTGTATATAAATCAAGATGATTATCTCCCTGGCAATTCAAACAGCCTCACTGGAGCAGCAGCAGGGGAGTGGGAGAGAAGGCTGCTTAAGGTAGGTTAACTAGGCATAGGGAGCAAAAAAAAAAAACACCTGGTAGTCAAAAAATGCAGACAAAAACTAAAAAGAAAACCCTAATGTCTGATCTCTCCCTCTAGCACCCCCCCCCTCCTTCACACAGTTAGTGTCAAACATGTATTGCACCTGGGGTTAGTTAATACTCCAGATGTTGAGACTACATTTCCCATGACTCAGTCAGCCTGGTATGTTAGGTATCATTGTGAATGCGTACATAACAACTGGACTGCCAAAGAGCTTTGATATCATTATGGATTGGTACTGCAGTTGCTGTGGAATGCATATCTCAGGATTCTCAGCCATCCATTTTGTTTGCTAAACATCACAACAAATCTAATAAGAGCACGTCAAGTGCTGCATGTTACTACAACTACTGCAAAACTACCAAGTGTCCTATTTGCTTCCAAGCCTTTAGGTTTTTTTACTCCTCCTTTAACTATCTTTTTTTTGTAATACCTCTGAATGTTTGCTGCACATCACAGAACTACACTACACAACTTTTCTTGACTGCAACCATGATGGTGAGCAGCAACATTGCTAGTTACAGCAATAGTAGCTGGTTACTCTAGATTGGGTACACTAAGTCTGCAGTACAAACAATAACATTTGTTGACTGCATCTTCAAATAATAATATTCCGCCAGCCATAGTGTTAGCTGGACTTCTTGATAATTATAGTTCTATAGCGGTGTTGTGGTCGCCTACACTACGCTAACTTGTATTGATAATGCATAGTGATATAAGTGAACTGAAATGTTCAACTTTTAGATAGATAGATCTATATATATGTAATATGGATATCTTACCTGGACTTGGAAGCACACATTCAGTACTGATGAAAACCAAGCGACCTCGCTTCAGGTATACTTAACGAGCAAATCGCCTTCATCTGGTGAGCACATTATTTATTCCCATTAACCTGTGCACAGCAAACGAAAGCCTGAAAAGGAAATAGTATAAACACTGGTTTTCAGGTATATGTTATACTGGGTGATTATCCCACCTGAACTGTACACTTGATGGTTTTCACTTATATTTTAATATTATTCTTTGATTGAGCACACAAAGAAGCATAGAATTTGAAAGCAGTTAAGAACCATTCGGTCTTTGGTCACTCTCTGTAATAGCCTCTACCACTGCTACTGGGAGACTGTTCCATTCATCTACTACCCTCTGAGTAAAGTAGAATTTTAGCCTTACGTTACAGCTAAGCCTTGGGCCTTCACATTTTAGACCATGACCTCTTGTTCTCACATTGCTCCTCTTTTCAAATAAGCTTGCCTCCTGTACTTTAAGTACCTTTAAATATTTAACCCCTTAAGGAACAGGCTCATGGGCATAGGAACCCCTAAAATCTGGGGGGGGGGGCAGTATTTCCCCCATCAGATCCCCACTTTCACCCCATCTCTTTTTTTGCAAACACGTACAATAATATATAACTTGAAACACTGGTAAAAATAGTGTATGTTTAATACATAAAATAAAGGAAAAACAGCTAATCTTTGTAACAATTTTTTTTTAAAATATTGAAAAATTGGACCCTAGGCAAGCATTTCCTTGGGCTGTGCTCCATGCTTCCTAGCATGCAATCACTCCCTCCGCTCCCACACCAAAAAAATATATGTGCTACACTGACTGCAGATTAGGGGAAGACTGTGAGAATCAGTGCAGTCTTCCCTCCTTCTGACTACTCCGTGACATTAAATCCAAAATAGAGAAGCAGAGGCTCAGCTCCAAAAAACCACATCTTATTTTTATATATACCTGTAGTATAAATATACTACAACATTGTGCTTTGTGAATTTCTAGTACCTATATTCAACCTGCAAGAGTTCTCAGGACAGTGTGGAGAGACCCTCTTGGAAACGTGTTTATTTTTTTAAAGGACTCCGCCATCTTGGGAGTGGCAACAGTGCAATTGTAAATCACTTTCTAAGCTTGTTTAATGCTATGATGTGCCATTGACCACGTCATTGGTAGTTAACTGACCCTTTTTGATGAGCCTGACACATCATTGGTCGTTAAGGGGTTAAATGTTTCTATTGCATCCCGTCTCTCTCTCTCTCTCTCTCTCTCTTTTTTTTTATTTTTTTAAACCTTCTAGCTATACATATTAAGATCCTTTAACCTTTCCTGATAATTTCTGTCCTGCAAACCACTTACCGTTTTTGTAGCTCTCCTCTGAACTCTTTCTAATGTGTCAATATCTTTCTGGAGAATGGGTCTCCAGAACTGTACCAATAATTCTAGGTGAGGCCTGACCAGGCGTCTACTAATGCCTCTAACTATGCAACCCAGCATCCTGCTTGCTTTTTGAGATGCTTCATTGCATTGTCTGCTTACCTTTAAGTCATCAGAAATACCGTATTTGCTCTGAAAATACCCCTCGTCTTATATTTGAGCCCGTCTTGTAATCCGACCTCAAATAGAGGTCTGACTAAAAGACTAAGATCCCGATCCCCCACAACGCTGCAGGCGACCTGGATCCTTCTCTCTGGCAGCCGGTGGATGTCTGCACAATGCTCGCAGACAACCTTCCGGTGCCCCACCATAGAAGCCCCAGCGGAAGTACTTGCCAGCAGCAATGGAGGTTGTCTACGTGCATCATGCAGACATCCACCGGCTGCCAGAGCGCAGGAGACCTGGATCCTCCTCTCTGGCAGCCGTTGAACATCTGCGCGATGCACACACAACCTTTGCTGCTAGCGGACACTTCCACCGGAGCTTCTATGACGGCCCAGACGGAGGTCCTGGGTAGCAGCGGAGTTTGTCTGCGCATCTTATCCCACTAGACACCAGGGAGTCTGGAGCACAGGGGACAAGTCTAGGGATGCATCGGTAAGTTGGAGGGGGGGGGCATATAGGGGAATAAGGTCTATCTGGAGGCAGAGTGCTAAATAGGGGGTATAAGGCACATCTGGGGGCAGAGTGGGATATAGGGGGTATAAGGCATACCTTGGGCAGAATAGGAAGCTGTGGGGCAGGTTGGCAAATAAAGGGAAATAAAAAAAAATGCACTTTTCTCAATCATAGTTTTTATTAAATATGAAAAAATAGTTTACATGTGAATAAATATTTGCTAGTAAAACATTTTCCTATGGGGTAGTTTTATATTCAGGCTTTTTCTTTTTTTCTAAATTAATATATAAATTTTGGGAGGTCGTCTTATAATCAGGATTGTCCTCTAATTGAGCAAATACGGTAATTTACTCCTAAGTCCCTTTCTTCTGTTGTTACTGACAGTACAGTGCCACCAATGCTATTCTCTGCCTTGGGATTTCTATACCCCAAGTGCATTATTTTACATTTATTAATATTAAACTGCAGCTGCCACACTCTCGACCATTCTTCTAATTTGTTCCACCCAAAATGTCTACCCTGTTGCAGACCTGTGTATCATCTGCAAAAAGACATATCAAACCATTAAGACCTTCTGTAATATTATTAACCCCTTAAGGACAATGGGCGGTCCCTAAACCCATTGAAAACAATGTATTTGGAGCCCGTACAAAGGGGTTAATAAAATATCAAAAAGTACGTCTCAATATTGATCCCTGAGGTACCCCACTAGTGACAAGTCCTTCCTCTGAATCAGGGCCGCCCGACAATGGAGCCGAGTGGGGCAACCGCTCCAGGCGGCACTTTTGAAGGGGCGGCATTTTGGTGCCCCAAGCCCTTTTTTTTTTTTTATAGCCGAGAAGAGAGAGGGGCGGCGAGTGGTTTTATCTTACCAAGTTATCAGTACCCGCTCGGCGCCCCTCTCTCTCTCCTCTGCGAGCCCTCTAGCTTGGTCCATATGTACTTGATGACATCATGCAGATGCTGCAGATTTGTCGGCTGCACATCCATGCATGTGGGATGGACATGGTCAGCAACAACACTCAGATAGGCTGTTGCGTTTAAATGATGCTCAATTGATACTAAGGGTCCAAAGTGTGCCAAGAAAATGTCCTCCACACCATTACACCACCACCAGTCTGAACCGTTGATGGCAGGATGGAGCCATGCTTTCATGTTGTTTACGCCTGACCCTGCCATCTGAATGTGGCAGCTGGAATCGAGACTCATCACGTTCTTCCAGTCTTCTATTGTGCAATACTGGTAAGTCTGTGCGAAGTGTAGCCTAAGTTTCCTGTTTTTAGCTGACAGGAGTGACATCTCGAACCAGTCTGCCCATTCTCTTCTGACATCAGCAAGGCATTTTTGTCCCCACACCTGCCATATATCCTCTCTTTTTTGGACCATTTTCTGTAAACCCTAGAGATGGTTGTGCGTGAAAATCCCAGTAGATCAGCATGCCATGTTCAAAGTCACTTATATCCCCATTCTGCATGCTTTTTCATTAATTTGCCAACTACTGATGTAAGGCTTACTGGTCTATTGTTGGCAGAGTCTTCCCTACTACCTTTTCTGTGCAGTGGTACTATGGTTGCAAGCTTCTAGTCTAGATCTGCTAGTGGTTTTGTCAGGACACCTCAAAGCTTTTTAAAATAATTTTGGGTGTATCCCATCAGGTCCCTTTAATTTATCTGTTTTTACTTTGGTGAGGTCAAGTAGAACATACCTCACTATACAATATATAGGTCCAGTCCTTGGTGCTCTCCCACCGCAACCATACCATCTTTAAAGAAGGAGACAAAGCAATCACCATATTCATTTCTAATAATCTGTCAGTGAAGTGGAGATATAATACATATAATTGCCATCGCCTTAGGTAGTTCATTCCAGACTTTTATTTTATCTGCATGCACATAAAGTACTTTAAATTAAAGACAACTGCAATTTCATAAAAAAATGACTTTAATAAAATATACATGGTTTTTTTTACAAATAATAAATAGAAATGCGCCAGAGAGAGAGGTTTACTGTAATATGTAAAATTATAGTGATTTGAAATATATATACATTTATCCTTATAACTATACCTGGGAACTCTCCGGGTCAACACCCGAATCCACTGGGTCGTGGGAGTGGGGACTTGACATGCCCCAATCCCCTCCCGTTTCCCCTTTAAGCCTACCGACATCAGCGGGAATGCCCCCGACATCAGTGGGACCGCCCACTGACATCAATAGGACCGCCCACTGACATTAGTGGGCAGTCCTGGCCGTTTCCTGCAAGGGAAGGCTCATGACTCATGCTTATGACCCTTTGCGCAATATCTGGCCAAGTAGTTAATATACCCTATGCCACAATCCAAAGGTGTTAATAGCCACTAGTGATCTTGTTTAATTTTGAGAGACACCATCAACCTTTCAAGCAAAGAAGCAGGGAATATGGCTCAACTGGCTGCAGTATATTATTTATTACGCTGTTATAGTGTTTCTCTACATCAAATCCTCTGAGTGCCATACAGGTATGTGTGATACACATGCTGATCAAGAGCTCAGACTAATGCACAAAAATCTTGAGTGATTTTCAGGCAGAATAGAGATAGATTCCAACTATTTTACCCATCATGATTACTACAGCAGGAGAAAGGCATATTTATACACTTCCATTCCCTTACAGCATACAGTATATACATATACTAACAATACCTATCATTTTTAAAAAACTGCCTGGTTAATTTTGGACAAAGGTTCTGCAATGTCTGAATATTTGGTTTAATTGACTCTAGTTTTGTTTTTCAGGCAAAAAAAAAAATGTTCATCTGTACAACTTTCTGATTGAACAGTAATTGCACCTGTAATATAATGCAGTTGTAATTTATATGGTGTAGCTTAACAGCATAAACTTTGGCAGTGTAGCAATAGTTTGAAATTGTCCTTCGTTGGCTAGGATAATTATACCTATTTACCAAGCTATGAAATGCTAAGTCGTGGATTTCTAAAATTGTTCACCCAAAAGAGTCCATAATGTAGTACAAAGGCCATGGTTTTTATGATGTACAAAATCCCTTTAACATCGTAGTATTTTGTTTTCACAATCAAATAATCCATATCTTGTAAACGTAAGGTAAGAGTATTCTGGACATCCAACCATTAGTTAGGCAGCAAAGTATCTTGGTAGACACCTTTTTTGGCACAAAACACTCCTCACGGTCACTGCTGTTCAAACTGCCAAAGAGGGGGCAGTACGTCCCAGTGAATAGACGGGCAGGCTTTCTTTCACTCCAGATAAGTATGTAATTTTACTCTTTATCGTTTTGTAATGCCCAACACAGATCCTTCTTCCTACATAGATGTCAGGTTGGGTGCAGAGGCTCGTAGAGACTCCACTGTCTTGTTTAAGGGTTTTTTATCCATGTTGTCTAGTTGGATGTGACACTGACAGGTGGAGGCTTTGCTGTAAGTCACAGAACGATTGCTGGACTTCTTGTACTTATTTACGCAGTTTAACATCCTCTTGAAAATGAGGTAAAATATTTCACAGATACTCAAGACAATGCACATAGCTGAGGCTGCTACCATGAAGTAGGTGAATACCTTCTTCTCAGTGGGCCGGGCTATATAACAATCAACAATGTTAGGACATGGGTCCACATTGGTACACTTGACAAGGCGTGGGAGATCAAAACTGTCCCACATTTTGTGCAGAATGTATAGAAAGGTGATTTCTATTCCCGTCTTGAAAAAGAGACTTAGTAGATAGGTCCACCACAGACCACCATGCTTCTTGCCTGTGTTAGAATATAACTTGGAGCAATTTTCACCATTCTTCAACTTATGCTTTTTCTCACGGTCCTCTCTGTAAGCTACATGCATGATGACTAAAAGGGATGGACAGGTAACAAAGATAAGCTGTAGGGCCCAGAGTCGGATATGGGAGATGGGGAAGTAGTGGTCATAGCAGACATTGGTGCAGCCAGGTTGCCTTGTGTTGCAGTCAAAATCCTTCTGCTCATCACCCCATACTTTCTCTGCAGCAACCACATACACAAGAACCCGAAACACAAATACCACAGACAGCCATATACGTCCAAAGGCAGTTGAGTACTTATTCACACCACTTAAAAGACCTTGGAACGTCTTCCAATCCATTTTAGGATGAAAACCTGAAAATATATAAGAATGGGGACACATGGTTATTTACCTTTACACCCAGATTTCCTCATAGATTTTATAAGCGTCATTTATAAATCATAAAGTACAGTACATAGAATAACCGTTATTAAGCCTATACTGAGTAGTTTTATCATTTTTATTAGTGAATACATTTACCATTTCTGTAAACTACAACGTAATCACAAGTTAATTAAGTAGAAATAGCCCAGAACGCTGTTTTTGTTCTGCCCCCCCTGCATTAATACATATTTGATTGCAGTTTGAATATAAATCTCTGTCAAAACTACCGTCGCTTAAGAAAAAGCTATTTCATAGATTCAATGTTCTAGAATTCAAGTTGTTCAGGATACCTAGTGCTTAGAGCAGGGGTTCTCAAACTACAGCGCATTTACCCGGCCCGCCGGGTGTTTTTGCCTAAGGCAGGGGCGGGCTGGGCCAGGGGGCAATTGCCCCCAGGCCGCCCTAAATCCGGGCCGGTGGGCCGGACGGACGACTGGCAGACGACCATTCAATGCGGCTGCGGCCGCAAAGTAAAAAACTAAGCGGCCGCGAGCAGGATTGAATGCGGCCATCATGCGTACCTGGCGGGGGGAGGGGGGCGGTCCGCCCCGGCTGCCGCTCATCTGAGGGGTGCCATCATGCCGGCATGCCTTCAGAAACGATGCGTGCGGCAACTGTGGCTGTGCGCCAGGACTTGATGTCAAATCCCGGCGCACAACACTGAAGCCACACCCACCGTCTTCCGCGCTCAGTACACCGGAAGGACAGGAAAAAGAAGAAGAGGAGGAGGAGGAAAAGAAGAGTGAAAGAAGAAAAGGTAAGAGAGAGTGGATTATTAAGTGTGTGAGAGTGATGGGTGTTGTGCTGAATGTAAGTGTGTGAGAGTGATGGGTGTTGTGCTGAATGTAAGTGCTTGAGA
>VKOC01028720.1:0-12021 GCA_009364415.1 Spea multiplicata
GCACCCTCTCCTCCTTCTACAGAGGAACCCATGCAGATCGGCATAATTCAAGGACCATTCTCGGATGCGGAAAAAGAACGTCGCAGAGCCCTGAACCTCTGTATGTACTGTGGCAGACCTGGCCATACCTACAAAGACTGTAGAACCCGTAACCGCTATACTCAGGGTAAGAAATCTACCACCCTGTTTCATGTTAATTCTGGAAGAAATCCTTGTCTATCACCCCACTTATCCATTTCCGTATCTTTGCAGTGGATTAAAGGGGAGATCCGTCTCCCAGCCATGATAGATTCCAGCGCCAGCGGAAACTTCATTGACGCCAAGACACTTCAGATTTTGAACATCCCTACACGTTACAAGAAAACTCCTGTCTCTATCCAACTAGTGGACGGAGGCCCTCTTAAGACCGGCCCTATTGTAAGGGAGACCATCCCTTTGACCCTCCAAATAGGGGTCGGCCATGTCGAGACCATCCAATTCGACGTTGTTCCTTCTCCGGTATCTCCTATTATCCTGGGCCTCCCATGGCTTAGGAAGCATAATCCTTGTATCAACTGGGAGTCTGGCGTGCTTCAATTTACTTCCACTCAGTGCACCATCCGTTGCATAAAGACTGAATCCATCTGCCACACACAAGTTATGCTTTTACAAGAAATTCCCCTTCCCTATTATCAATTCAAAGATGTCTTCGAGAAGAAAAGTGCCGATAAACTTCCCCCCTCCAGACCGTATGACTGTCCTATCGACCTTTTGCCAGGTGCGGCTATCCCCTTCGGCCGTATCTATCCCCTCTCAGAGCCAGAACTCATCACATTAAAAGAATATATAAAGGATAACCTGGCAAAAGGTTTTATACGTCCTTCCACTTTACCTGCGGGAGCCGGCATCTTCTTTGTACACAAGAAAGATGGGGGTTTGCGTCCCTTTGTCGACTACCGGGAACTCAATAACATCACGGTGAAGAATTGCTACCCGTTACCCTTAATCTCTGAGTTACTAGAGCATGTGCGTTCTGCTAAAATCTTCACCAAGCTGGACCTCCGTGGGCGTACAATCTGGTCAGAATACGGAAGGATGACGAGTGGAAAACGGCTTTTCGGTGTGGCTACAGACATTTTGAATATCTAGTGATGCCGTTTGGCCTATGCAATGCTCCAGCCACCTTCCAACACTTCGTAAATGATATATTCCACGACATCCTAGATCATTTTGTAATAGTGTACTTAGATGACATATTGGTGTACTCTCCGTCACTAGAGGAGCATCGGAAGCATGTGTGTCAAGTATTGTCTCGTTTAAGAAAACACGGACTATATATTAAATTAGAAAAGTGTGTGTTCGAAGTGCAAAGAATTGAATTCCTCGGGTATATACTATCCCCAACCAGTATCGAGATGGACCCAAAGAAAGTTTCGGCAATTCTCAACTGCTCAGCTCCTACAGACCGTAAGGGTGTCCAACGGTTTGTTGGTTTTGCTAATTTATCGTAAATTTATTCGTAACTTTTCCCACATAATACAACCTATAACCACGCTCTCATCAAAGAAACAAAGATTTAACTGGACCGAAATGGCTCAGAAAGCCTTCGATCACCTAAAAAAGAATTTTTTTTCCGCCCCCATACTCCAATTACTGGATTCTCAAAGACCCTATACACTGGAGGTTGACGCATCTGACACCGCCGTCGGTGCCATCCTTTCCCAGCGGCAGGACGTTGACAGCCAATTGCACCCAGTAGCTTTCTTCTCAAGGACACTCACACCAGCCGAGAGAAACTATTGCATTGGCGAACGGGAATTGTTAGCCATAAAGCTTGCGCTGGAGGAGTGGCGACATCTCCTCGAAGGGGCCCTTCACCCTATTACGGTCTTCACAGATCATAAAAACCTAGAATATCTTCGATCCGCCAGACGTTTGCAACCACGGCTAGCCAGGTGGTCTTTATTTTTTTACCCGATTTCCATTACAGATTACCTACCGCCCGGGTTCTCGCAACACCAAGGCAGACTCCCTGTCCAGAATGCAAGAACTTCCTGCAGCAGCTCCGCCAGATAAGGATACCGTTCTATCCTCTAACCACTTTCTGGCTGTAACCCATTCCGTTTGGGATTCAGTACGCCAACATTCTAGCAGAACTAGCCCACCTGAGATTCCCGGATTACGTCATGAGCAGGGTTTTTATCGTTACAACAACTTTATTTATGTTCCACCTGAGGATCGCTTACAGATTTTACAGTCATTTCACGACACTCCCGCTGCTGGTCACGGGGGCATCAAACAAATTCTCGACCTGATCCAGCGCTCCTTCTGGTGGCCCGAGATGAAAAAAGATGTAATATCCTTTGTGAACTCCTGTGGTACCTGTGCCAGCTCCAAAGAGATCCATCAAAAGATAGCTGGTCTCTTACAACCCCTTTCTATTCCTTCGGGACCCTGGACTGATATTACAGCAGATTTTATCACTGACTTACCGTCTTCCAATAATCAGACTACCATCATGGTTGTGGTCGACTGCTTTACGAAGATGGCGCACTTCCTCCCGTTTAACCATCTCTCTTTCGCCACCGAGACAGCCGCACTGTTCATACGTGAAATCTTCTGCCTTCACGGCTTACCCACGCGAATAGTTACGGATCGCGGCTCTCAATTCACCTCCCACTTTTGGAGGGCTTTCTGCGAACAGTTACACATTCAGCGGTCCCTATCTACGGCATTCCACCCACAGAGTAACGGCCAGACGGAACGCACAAATCAAACTCTGGAACAGTACCTGCGCTGCTTCACTTCCTATCTCCAAGATGATTGGAACCATTACTTACCTTTAGCCGAGTTTGCTTACAATAACCATACTCATCGCTCCATTAAGATGTCCCCCTTTTATGCCAATCATGGATGCCATCCTGCTATGCTTCCGGGCTCTCCCATTTCATGTGCTGTTCCTTCGGTATCCGAACACGTTTGCAAACTCACCAGAACATTCGAAACCCTTCGCGAGACACTATAAAAGACTCAACAACAACACAAACGTTTTGCAGACGAACACCGTACTGAAGCCCCAATATATCATATGGGCGACATGGTTTGGCTATCAACCAAACACCTCCATCTCAACTGTCCCTCCTAAGAAGTTGGGGCCAAGGTACATAGGACCTTTTCGTATCTGTCGTCTCATTTCCCCTTTGGTGGTGGAACTCGAATTGCCAGACACCATGTCTGTTCACCCTGTTTTTCACGTATGTCTCCTAAAACCATGGAAGGAGAATCCCTTTCCTAACAGACGACCTGATCCTCCCGCTCCTGTCCTGATTGATGACATTAAAGAATATGAGGTGGAGGAGATTCTTGACTCACAACGACATTATGGTCGCCTCCAGTACCTGATCCGCTGGAAGGGATATGACCCAAATGAAGATTCATGGGAATCGGCTCACGAAGTCCATGCTCCCGATCTCATCTCTGCTTTCCATCGCCGTAATCCGAACCGCCCAGGACCTCCTAGAGTCGGAAGGCCTCCCCTCAGGGGGGGTACTGTCGGGGTCCACGAAGAAACCCCCAGCGCAGTGACTCACCTGAGTACCCGCTGACTGCGGGTACCAGCTCCCACGCCGCCGCTCTCACTGCTCCTGCCACAATGCCGGTCTCAAAGAGCGAGCGCGCACGTCCCCACCTCTCCTTATTCACTCCTGAATGGAGAGGGCGGGGAACACACACCACCGTCAGCACGTACAGGGGGAAGGGCGACCTCTGGTGGTAGCTTTAAAAATGAGCACTGAGAATCATTCAGTGCTCAGTTATTGTGCTGTTAAGAGCTACATTGTTGTTCTCTCCTGATCCCTGTTATTAACCCTTTGGCTTTTGATACCGACTACGCTGCTATCTCCAATCCTGACCCTTTGGCTATTGATACCGACAACGCTGCTATCTCCAACCCTGAACCTTTGGCTATTGTTACTGACTATGTTGCTGTCTCCTATCCTGACCCTCTGGCTATTGTTACCGGCTACGCTGCTTAACCTTTGGTTTGATCTGGACTTTGCTGGGTTTTCCTGCATATCGGGTTCCTCACCTTGATCCTGACAGTCAGCCCACTTAAAGGGGAAAGAGTGGACTATGTCCGCTTTGATTGAGTCTGGAACGTTGATCCCCAAAATCTCTGACTTCTGCAAATTAATTTTGTAATTGGAAAGGCCTGTAAAAATGTGATGGAAACATTCAGCTGGGTTATCATGCAGAGCATGTCATCCGCATAAATGGCAATTTTATGGGTGTGATTGTCTACGGAGATCCCAAAAATTTTAGTGTTCATCCTAATGGCTTGTGCTAGGGGTTCCATCACCAGTATAAATAGTAGTGGAGAAAGGAGGCAGCCCTGTCATGTGCCATTCCGAGTATCTCTGGCCTCCCTTCCAGGCACAAAACCCACCTGGTCTTTGTGAATTAACGATGGGATATAAGATTGAAGGCGTAGGGCCTTCGCTAAGAGCTTGAGGTCGGTGTCAATAAGGGAGATTGGGCGATAATTGGAACAACATTCTGCATCTCTACTCGGTTTAGGAACTACTGTGATAAGCGCCAAACAAAACCGTCAGCTAGAGAATTGAAAAGGGTATTTAAGTGGGTGCCCAAAACCGGGAAGAAACGGTCGTAATAGCAGCTGGTGAGGCCGTCCGGGCCTGGGCTTTTACCCTTAGGGGTTAACTTGAGTGCAGCCTTTACCTCGTCACATGACACAGGGGCGTTCAAAGCCTCTCTAGCGACTTCATCCGGGTGCCGGGCAAGATACTTCGCTATATATGCTTTCATGGATTCAACGTAGTGCGAGTGTCGGTCAGTCAATGGGGGCAAATTATAAAGGGATTGATAATACGAACAGAAACACTTATAGGACTCATAGAACAAAGTGCCCCTATGGTGCCTAATTGTCGGGATAAACGCAGTGGCCCGTTTAGACCTCAGAGCCCTAGCCAGAAGCTTGCCTATTGCCCAGTTCATAAAAAGACTTCCTTGCCATCAAGAAGGAACGCTTTGTCAGAAGTGTGTGCAAAGAACACAACAGGAGACCCTGGATGCCGAGGCATCAAATAATGAGCTTAACGATAGGTCATGAACCAATATTCGGCTCTGGACCGAGTTGAAGCGGGCCGGCTCTGGGTGTGTGTGTGTAATGAACAACTGCATTGAACATAATACGTAGGGAAAATTGGTGGGTAAGCCAGAAGTGTGGACATAAGGAGTCATGTATTGCAGCTGGTCCTCAAAGTGACCTATAGAAAGATCTGTTAACGTATAAGAGTGGAATGGGCTAGGACACATATCCATGTCGCTCGTGTGTTCCCGAAATGATGTGATCCAAATCAGTCGGGTTAGCAACAGAGGCAAACTGGGGAAAGTGTTGGCCTCTAAAAAAGGAGGAGAGGTGGTGAGGGAAGATGCATAGGCGTGTTGCCTTGAGTGGGTGAATGTGGAATGCATGTAAGAAAGTGTATCAGCTAAGATGGAGATGAGAAAAGGGAGTATGTGCATATGTATAGTTGTGTGTTGCGGTGCAGGGAGTGTGTATGTCTGACGCAGGGTGGGTGGTGTGGTCCACTAGGCCTCAATCCCCAAAAGCAGAGAATGGTCCCGTGGAGGCGGATATTCTCATCATAAACACAATACCCGATACCACATAAAGGGTAACAAATGAGAAAAACACCCCCCCCCTATTTAACCCACCGCCGGCAGGTAAAATACCATAACCCATATGAAACGGCTTTAGTGGTAAGAAGTTCAGGGCAAAGGGAAAGCCCCACGGATATGGGAGGTTTGCCTCACGAAGAGCCAATAGGCAGGAGCCATCTACGATTTTGTAGCGTGGCGGGAGATAGGTCTTGGAACACAGTGATCGCGAGCGAATTCCACGCTAATGTGCTCTGATTACGGAAAGCCTGGAGTATAAGTTCTTTAAGGGGATAGTCCTGTAGATAGCAGACCACATCCCTGGAGGGCATGGTGCCCGATGGCTTCTGTCAAAGGGCTTTGTGTGCCCTATCAAAACAAATCTCGGTGTCCGCGGGTCTGCGTAGAATCAAATTGAAAATGGTTTGGAGAGTGGAAATGCTCGATGGACTCTGGCAGGCCCCGCACCTTTATGTTGTTCCTCCGTCCTCTATTGTCTAGGTCTTCCAGTTTCCTGAACAGCTGCTGGATCAGGGTCGATTGTTGCCGCAGGTGGGAGGTCAGGGAATCCACCGTATGAAAAATACGCGGCTGATCGTCCTCCAGAGCCGCCACGCGGCCTCCAATGTGGTGGATGTCGGCCTGTATAACGGTAAGGCTGGAGCGTATACCTTGCATTGCCCTGTCAATAATGACAGTGATATCGTCCTTCGTGGGTAAGGAGTCAAGTTTCTCTCTCCAGGATCGTGCCACTGGAGTAAGTGAGGCAGTTCCCTCGTCCAAGGTGCCTTCATCAGGCGTGTCACTAGCTAGGCTGACTGCTGATGATGGTGGCCTAGCGCAGGAATCCCGGGAGTTCTGGTGGGATGCAGCGTGAAAGAAGGAGCGTCCCGAGGTGAGTGACCCCTTATCTTTTGATCCCGACTGTTTCGGGGTGTTGAGGGACTTATTATTTTTGCCCATGATGGCTGTCAGAGCTTAACTGAATTGTAATTTGGACCAGGTGCCGTGGAGCTCGGAGTTCAAGCATCCATCTTGGTCGCGAGCAGGCCACGCCCCCCATTCTCCAGTTAGTTTGACATGACCTATGTTTCATAAAACTATGTTGATTTTTGCTAATAACACGGTTCTTCCCAATGAATTCCTGAATATTATCCCTTAATAACCCTTCAAATACTTTCCCAGCCACATAAGTTAAGCTCACTGGTCTATAATTTCTAGGCAAAGAGAACCCTTTTTTAATATAGGAACCACATATGCCTTCCTCCAATCCTCTGGTACAATTCCCGAAAGAAAATAATCTTTCTCAATTTGCTCTAACAGCTGTTCTTCCTCTTCAGTATTAACATTAGGAGGTTTAAAAACACATCCCAACCAGTAGTTTCCTTTCTTTGTCCCAAGCTGATATCTACTCATAAAGCTTCCACCTTTTCCTCGTCACATTCTACTTGCTGAATATTACACTTTAGCTCATTGCTAACTGTGGTAAAGTGTATGGGAAAGTGGTGGATTGGGTGTATATCTTACCTGGTTTTCTCAGCCAGACACGGTAGCAGAGTGTGTGACAGAGCCTGTACATGGTGGGTGTGTTTGGGTGTCGGTGTGGCGAGCCTGTCCTGGTGTGTGTTGTTTGGGTCGGTGTGCAGAGCCTGTCTGGTGTGTGTATGTTTGGGTGCGTGTGGTGTCCTGGTGTGTGTGTTTGGGTGTCGGTGTGGCAGAGCCTGTCCTGGTGTGTGTGTGTGTCGGTGTGGCAGAGCCTGTCCTGGTGCGTGTGTGTTTGGGTGTCGGTGTGGCAGAGCCTGTCCTGGTGGGTATGTGTGTGTTTGGTCATCTGTTTTCTGGCACTTTACTTACTTCAGGAATAAATAGAACTATTTAATTTTTACTTATCCAGAGATAAAACACCCTCCTGAATTTGTAGTCACTTCAGAGGACAAAACTTTCTGGGCCCAGAAAACAGTGAGTGGAAAAGTAAAGGTTTTGTGTTATTTACTCTGTTTCAATCTGCATAGTTTATTAAAAAGGATTAGCAGCACTAAATTGTGGCTTCAGGCATCCTGTGTATGATGACTTTTTTAGTGTACTGATTATTCCGAATCCCATCACATAAGATTCTATCTTGTATTATCTGCAGAGCACTGATGGCATCTTTATCCAGTATACATTGATGCTGATGTGTTAAAATTCTGTCTATTTTATTTGTTTCCATAATATGGCCACCAAAATCCTCAGCACCAGGCTCATGATGCTCTTAATCCGGCCATGCCTCCAGTGTGCATCAGCCAGTTTAAATCCAGCTTGTACCCACAGTCTGCTCCAGCCTTGTGCAGTTATATTTGGCTAAACTTATTTTAAATGGTTTGTGGACTGACTTTGTTTTACTGTTTAAGTAATTTAGTATTGATAGAATGACATATAAAAGTTGATCAAAAAAATGTTCCCACTGCTTTTTTCATTGTCGCCAAATTAACCCTGTATTAATATGCATTATAAAGCTAAAAGGCCGTATTTTCTCTCAGTGAAAAATGAGCGCGGTCCATGCACACATACATTTCTGATCAAGTGGCCCACTGCAGAAAAAACTATTGCCTCTAGTCCCCCTATTTTGTTATTTAGGCCCCTTGCATTAGTAAGCATACATTTAATATTATCATATAGAGTCTCTTGCATTTTATGTGAATTTTTATTATTATATACCTCCTGTTCTGATCTTGCCGCTCTCCTGTTTTGATCTAAAGCCCCTCTCCTTTCCGTGCCATCTCCATTTTCTAGATTTCTGTGTCCCCCTACCGTCCCCCTCCCCCTACCACTAGTTTAAAAAGTCCCCTCCAACCTTCTAGCCATCCTGTCCCCAGGCCCAGCCCAGCCCAGCAGACCCTCTTCGGTTTAGGTAGTAGGTAGTAGGGAAGATTTGGCCAACTAGACCGATAAGTCTTAAGTCAGGGAAGTGAAATCATGTTTAAGGATAGGATACTTAAATATCTGGAAGTAAATGGTTTCCATGATCCAGGGGCATAACTTGAAACCACAGGGCCCTGGTGCAAAAATTGCCACGAAACCACTTGTCTGTGCCTTCTTTGCCCCTTGACCCCCCTCCAACATACATCCTTACTCATACTCACTAACACACGTACACATTCATTCTAACACACTTCATCTCAACCCCACTTACATGGTCACACACAAACACCTACACATCTGTGCTTACACACACACAATTACACATCCATACTCACGTACATATATACAAACACATTGTTTCGCATTATTTTTCTGTTTTTTTTTGCTTTAGGGAACTAGAGTTTCTACAAGATAGATATGAGAGGAGGCATCACTCTGAGATAAGATAGCCTCATAATACGCCTCTAGCTATTTTGATATCAGAATCCAGTGAGGTGATATCAGAATGGTTATTAGATTTTCTACCCCAGGATTAAAGACTTAGATATTCCCCCACTGTCTGGTGACATTTAAATTAAATTAATAAAGTTTCAAATTTTAGTGTTTTTAAGGTACAGTGTACATGTTGCATTTTGGTATTTAAACTGGGAGCTGGCATGAAGGTCCAAAGGACTAACACCAGTGTAGGCCATGTATAAAAATATTTAATACAGGATTCTTGAATGTAAAATCATAAATTGTGCTGTGTATAATGTGGTACCAAGTTAGGAGAAACCTGTCAAAGACAGTACATTATAATATTTAAAAGTAAACTGCTTTACAACATAAACCCCACATTCAGGGTCATGGTAAAGCCTTAATACATTTGGAATACAGATGGCGCTGTTTAGTCCATTGTTACAGACTATTTGCCCATGAACACAGATTCCAGCTTTTATAGTACTACCCAATGTACTGCAGTTGTGGTTGTATGGATGAACGTGCAATAGACATATAAATTAATAAACAAAACGACGCTGCAAAAACACATCAACAAGTGAAACTATATGCCGTTATTGCATTTGCTGTTCTGTTGTGCACTAACCTAGAAAGCAAAGGTGTATGGCGATTTTTATACGCCTACAATTATTAAACATGTAGTGAGACGTTAACTAATATATACCCGATCTGACTTTTAACAATAAAACAATACATTTCGGTTTCAGTATATATTATTGTAGAATAAGATACACGCTAATAAATACATGTCTCACCACAAGTGCGTCACGCGGTAACAGGAAAAGTCGGGACACTTCCTGTGAGTTTACTTTGTCTCCATGGCAACATGCATTACCTGGCTTTAGCAGCTGAGAGATTGAAACCTTAGCGTTTTGAAATTATTTTAAACTGATGCCGGAGGTAAGATTGTGTGCCGTCATATTTGAGCAAATTAAGCCTTAAATCATTAATATAGTCTGTTATAGTACACTTAAGTATTGGTTAATTCACATCAAATATCGTTCGAATTTATAGTTTATTTTGCGTTAATTAACTTTAAAGATGTGTTATTGATATGTTGTACCTTTAACATTTTCAACACAATACATAGTTCGGCATATTTTCTAGTAAGCCATTTGAAATACTGCCGATATTGTTTCCACATATGAAAAGTACAGACGTTTAATCTAGACAATTTTCCAATCTAGGAGGCTATGTTTTGGATGTAAACCTTTTATCACTCGAGTCAACTATCAGACAGTTTCATATCAGCATTAGGTGTATCGTGATTATACAGATATAATGATACAATCATGACTGGATTAGGCAGAGTTCTCATAAATATATCTCTCCCAACCAAATTATATAATTTTTATTAAGCAAATTAAATGTATAAAACTTTAAATATCAGCCCATTGCCAGAAAATCTAATTTGCTGACGTTTCTGCATACATTACCAAAATCCAATATTGGACCAGTATATTAAAAGTGCTGTTGCATATAACCCCCCTGTATAATATCCTACAATGTGGAAATTTAAAGATATAGCGCCCCAAATATCAGCCCAGTAGTTGGCAACTGGCATTTTTTAACATTCTAAATGGGGTTAAAATA
Source organism: Spea multiplicata (assembly GCA_009364415.1). Classification (NCBI taxonomy): domain Eukaryota; kingdom Metazoa; phylum Chordata; class Amphibia; order Anura; family Pelobatidae; genus Spea; species Spea multiplicata. Next base: position 10,651 of record VKOC01028720.1, read on the forward strand.
AATTTAGAGGGGGTATATGTGACACTACTGCATTGTTAATATTTTGGTCAAATTAGGGATTTTTTTTTATTTTTTTTTTACCCATATAGAATATTGAAAACAGTTTTGAAATACTGGGCTTATATTTGTGGTGCTATATCTTTAAATGTCCATAGTAAAATCACTCCATATTGTAATATATTATAAAGGGGGGGATTAGATATGTGCAGTGTAAATATATTGGTCCAATGGGGAGTTGTTTTTTTACCCTATGTAGAATGTTGAAAAAATACCAGTAGCTAAAGACTGGGCTGATATTTGGAGTGCTATATTTTTCTACATAGAAAAATAGTGACAGCTCTCAAAAGTGTACAAAAACAAAAATATAAATGCATAGTTCCCAAAATGAATGATCTTCACTTCACCTATATGCTTTTGTTCGCTATATCTTCATATCTGCCCCAAGTGACTGGGTAGTTGGGCACATTATTTATCTGTAATTTTCTTTTTGTCTTTTATTTCTCATTTATTTTGATCATATTATCTAATTCACTATTAAAAAAATATATATGGTGAAAAACCCCAAACTTTTTCTGACATTTGAAATATATTTTCTGATATTTGAAAAATATTTTACTCATCTTTAAAAAATCTTTTAAAAAAAAACTGCTAAAATATTCTATTTGTTTAGAAATATCCAATGATTTTTGTGTTTTTTTTCTTTTGGCAAGTTATAAGGCAATAAGTACATGTAGCACCTTTCCCCCCCCCAAATCTGCCCCATTTCTTATTGGGGACATCTTTGAAGCCGACCAATTACATTTTTGAAAACTAGACCTCATGGTGTATTTCAAATGATGGCATTTTAACTCTTTCCAATGCGATAATTCTACCACCAGATGCGTTTTCCCACATCCATTGTACTTTAGGTATGGATTTACAGGTCCTGGTATGTGCCACTGCCAAACACCCTATTATATGTTCAGCAACCTCCCCTAAGTACCGTATATTCCGACGTAAAAGACGACTGAGCGTATAAGACGACCCCCAACTTTTACAGTCCAAATATAGAGTTTGGACTATACTCGCCGTATAAGACTACCCCTCTACCCAGCGTACAACAACCAGCCAGTCACGGCAAGCGATGTACCTTACCGGTGATTGGCTGGTTGATTTGCTGGCTGACATATACATACATGCACTGCCCTTACACACACACACACACACACACATATATAATATATATATGTGTATATATATATATATATAATATATATATATATATGTGTGTAGATATGTATATATATCTATATATATATCTACACATATGCCTGTCCATACATACACATTTATACACTGCCCTCACCACACACACCCCTGACTTTACACACA
>VKOC01028722.1:0-13847 GCA_009364415.1 Spea multiplicata
CCATACACCACTTTGCCTCCTCCCCCCTCCCATACACCACTTTGCCTCCTCCGCCTTTCCATACATCAGAGAATATATAAAGTGTAAAAGGAAGCCAAATAATATTACAAGCTGTTAAGAAAATCAAATAATGCATACGACAGTGCAGCTGACAAGGGAGAGTGTAGGGTTTGATTAGCATTTAAATTGTGTTATGGTAAATTACAATATCTGAAACAAAGCAATATTGAAGCAGAAATAAGAAAGTAAGGAAACATTTAAAGAATGTGAGATCTAAATTCTGTATCTGCGTTTGACATCCAGTTTGGATTGTATAAAATACGGTCACTTTATATTCTAAAATGTTTCAATGTTTTGTTTTACTTTACACCTGTCACATTTGAGTGAGGATAGGGTTAACCTTCTGTGCAAGCATGCTTCCATGGGTGCCATTGCTCCATAAATTGGCTGGAGAGATCAGATCTTCTTTGTAGCTGACCCAGTAACACCAAGGTGGTCTTGCCTCCATAATATCATTAGGTGGCTCAGAGCATCAGCATAAAGGACAGTAATTTCGAAGGTATGTTATAGGTGTAGCTGGGGCACTGAACTAGGTCAAAGCTTTGACACCCTCAACAAACAAACAATAAAAATACTATACTATCGTAGGTTTTTGTTTGTACTTTGACAGAGCTTATAAAACAGACAGAAACTCCCTTTCATGTGGCTTCCTTGAATAATGGTGGTATACAGATTTGCAGTTGTTTGGATTTAAATCTCATTAGATATATAATAACCAAAGACTAATTTATGTATCTAAAGTTTTCACTTCAGTTGTAAATCATAGAACAGTACATTTCTAATTAAAATTCTGTTACACTGAGCTTTGTGTTATTGTAACAGATTGCAAAAGAAGAGGGATTACTACAACAGACCTGTGAAATGGAGCATTGAGATCAAATGTTTGTTTCAAAAGTTTCAGTCTATCCAGATTTGATAACTTGTTTATTTTCCCAAACCCATTCCTGAAAGCTCTTTCTGATTTTGCCTTTACTGAAAACGATTTAACGATTTAAGTCTTGGTAGTGGACTTCTTAGCTTTGACACACAACATGTATCATTGCCCTCATTGGGATGCAAGCCATTACCACAATTTACACACTCAAAGATAATTTTTGATATATAAATGGGTTAAATGGGGATAAGCTGAAGCTGAAATCTACCAGAAGCTGAAATCTACTAAATCCTACAAATATTTATACAGGAAGTTCCAGCAGCGGCATTTTGATGACATCATGCTCACTACTGCAGGCTATCATTGGTCCTTTACTCAAACTGCCATAAAATGAATGGAAACACACCATCTTAGATGCAATGAGATGTCTCTCTTTAGAAAACAAGAAAGTGAAAAGTCATATTAAGAGAGGCAGAGACACAATATAAACAAACAATGATACATACGTTAAGAGGTCCCCTTGAGTTAAGAGTTATGACTTGACTTCCCCCCACGTGACTATAGAGCCCACTATACCACCCATCCTGTTACAAGTAGGATAGGGGGTACATTTAAGTGAAGCAAAATCCAAGAATTAGATACAATCCTTTGTCACTTCCACGCTACCCATTCTCATGTTCTGTGAGAGGCATTTCAGACATGATGGTAAAACCAGTACATCTCAAACAGCAGACTACCGAGTGGGGTAGGGGGGACTCACAAGCAAGGTCTGGATCCACAGCCACAGGTCAAACAATTGAAACAGGTCAGAGGCAGAAAACCAACAGACTAGCAACAAGGCCAGGAATACAATGGTCTAGCACGAAAGCTTTGTCCTGATCAACACTAACTTAAATAGTGATTATTGTAGAATTTACTTCTCTAAACCATGGTTCAACTTTTTAAAAAATGAAGTCCATTAAACTATTAGAGTTCTGTAAACCATGAACCACTCTGGAAGGTCATGGAAACAGTTTTCAGTGATGTATTACAGTGTTGAAACACAGGACAAAAGAAAGATTACATTTCTACGGCATACTAGGACTAAAACTACAAACAATTTGTAATCTTTTCTGTAGCAACTGAAACATGAATTCAATGTAACAGATCAATTAATCTTAGTTGATATATTTCTATTTGTCATCACCCAATATGCCTAGAAATTGATTTTCAGTAAACAAGGTTATTTGTAGCTGAAAATATGCCATAAGATAACTAATCAATCCCATTATCATAGTTATCTAAATAGCTTTATCCAAAAAATAATTACATTTGCTTTGACTAGGAACAATTGTCAGCAGAAGGATTTTAAGATTAGGAATCTCTTGAATAATTTAAAGTCATTAGTAAATAATTCAAGTGCCAAGGAAAGGGAGTAGAACGAGAGGACTAAGCCATCTTCCTGCTTGAGAAATCCTTATACATTTTCCATGCCAGTATAATAATGTTGTCAGCACTATTCATGAGTTACAGTTACAGGTTTGCATCTGTAATATAGTAATCTAAGTTTTATTAATCATTAAAGTTAGGTTGGCCTCTGTCTACCTTTATTCCTTCTTAATGCTTTTTGTTCACATTAAATATTACAAAATAATATAAACATATACACAAAGATAAAAGTTTCCGAGAGGGTCACTCCAGACCCTCTTGAGAACTCTGGCTCCTAAGCAGGTTAAATACAGGAACTGAGACTCTTTACTATTTCTTTATCTTCTAGTTATATTTCATGTTTAAATTGCCACCAAAATGCTTCTTTTTTTACTTTGTATTTACAAAGCAGTCCAATATATATATACATGGCCACCGGCTACAGATAGTTGGCCTGAAAGACAGAACTTACTTTATAATGGTTACATTTTTTAAGTTTTGACCTTAGTAATAAGATATGTTAGAAAAGGCACATCCAATAAATAACACCCCCGCTCGCCTTAATGGATTCCCTGGTGAACTTTGTGCAGACAGTGTGTGTACTAAAGGTCTGCATTAAAATACAGTAGACACACTGGAGACATGAAGGTTTGATCTCAGTACCAGTTACAAATGGACTCTGCAATTAGCACAACCTTAATAAAATAAATGTCCATGTATATGAAAAAATGGACTTTACATAAAATAATTCATGTATGTAGAAGACCAAGGTAATGTGATATATCTAGTTACATATATAGTACACAGTACATAAGGTTGAAAAAAGACCTAAGTCCATCAAGTTCAATCCTTCTACCTAACCTTCCTACTCCAAAAGAAGGCAAAAAACCCCAAATTAAACTACTTCAAATTCTGCCATCAGGGGGAAGAAATTCCTTCTTGACTCCAAAAGGTAATCTGATTTCTCCTCGGATCAAGAAGCTCTACAATATTAATGTTATTCTATTTATAGCCCTGTATCTCATGCCTTTCTGCAAAATATCTATACCCATTTTAAAGGCATCTAATGTATTTGATAACACCACCCCCCTTGGCAGTGAATTGAATTATTCTTCTTACTGTAAAGAATCCCTTCCTTTGTCATCTATGAAATCTCTGCTCTTCCAGACTCAGAGGGTGACCTCTTGTCTTTGTACATTTCTGTTAATGAACAGGTCACTGAATAGCTCTTTATATTGGCCCTGCATATATTTATACAATGTTATCATAAAAACTTATATGTGTCTGTTACCGCTTTAAAACATGGCGGAATGAGAGGCAGCAACTGTAGAATAATGAGAAGCGGGAACAGTTTGCAGTCAGTGTCATTCTAGCTGTTTGTCTTTTTTTTTTATTACCACTTTTTCATTTTAGACAAGCATAACATTTTCCATAACATTTTTAACATTAATAACACATTTTCTTTAGGTTCACAATTTCAGATGCTCAATCTGTACACTCAGTTCAATTTACTTCAGTAGATTCAAAATTCACACTATTGTGTCTAACAGCATGTGTTCTGCTAATAACAAAATACAAAACAGGTTTTTTCTTTACATCTGGAGTGTTTTTCACTGTACCATTTCAATAAACATATCCCAATAACAAGTGTCCTGTGTTTCATTTACACCATTATATACACCAATTCAACATACTCGTAATACTTAAATACTCTTTCAGGATTGCAGCACAGATTTAAACTAATCTAATTACTATTTCTTTACCTCGTTAATGCTGCATGGCTGCTAACCACCATTTTACATATCAGCACACCACACGGCAAAATACATTCATCACTATAACTCAACATGAGGCTTAACATATTAATCCAGCAAATATGCACTTGAAATATATATCATATTTGTGCATCTGTTGGTTTGAGCTTATATTTTAAATGATGTGACAACTTTTGAACTGATTTTTAGGCTTTGAGAACTTTGCATTGCTAAATGCTTGCTTTTAACTGAACATACACCATTGATGAACCATATGAATCCCTTACATCAGTTTTAGTTAAAATGCTATTATTTAAACAGTTTTGCATACCTGTGGAATAATGAGAAGCGGGAACAGTTTGCAGTCAGTGTCATTCTAGCTGTTTGGCTTTATTTATTGCCACTTTTGGCCAGAATGTCACTTACCTCCTCATTACAGCATTCAGCGCAACCAACAGGCTACTTCATCAATACCTAGTATATACCAATATATAGTACTCCAAGAACTGTACTAATAAAACAAAAAAATGTGAGAGGAATATTTTTTGTAACAATTTTTTCTGCTACAAAACTGCTCATATATAAATACTTTCATAATGGAGCACCAGGTTGTAACGCAATACTACTTGAACAGCCCTGTTACAGGTCAGTGGATAATCAATAGATGACCTTAAATGCCTGACAAATGTAAACTTTTAAAAAAATAAAATAAATTAATATCACAATCAGTAACCTAAACCAATAGGGCAGTTATGTTTTCTAATGCAATATATTAGATGTTTTATATGGAAAACATGATTACATTTTTAAACACCCATTGTACAGCGCTACAGAATTTCATAGCGCTATATAAAACAATAAATAATAATAAACAGGAAAACAAAATCCTCCTTGCAAAAAATGAAGCTGTGCCATGTGCGCACTACTGCTCTGGCATAGCACTGCAATTTTAACATGCAGCGATCTTATAATGCAATAGATGCAGATACTCCTTTACAACATATTGTACAATGTAAAGGTAATTCTGTACAGTAAACAAAAGGCAAAGCTCTTATCCCATCAGTATTGTATAGTACTAATACCATAGTTACCAACATTTGGAAAAAAAATTCCAGGGAATAGCCTATTACATATTTGAAAATTTACCACACCCACTGCTCCAAAGCTCCACCCCAAATGTGGCCCCGACCTATTCATGGGCATGTTTGAGGAGAAGTATATATATCAACTCCCAGCATACCATCAACATGTTAGAATATGGTATAGATATATCGATGATATACTTTGCATATGGGAGGGCCCATTTGAACCCTTACAGGAATTCTTAGTTAATCTTAATTCATTTTCGGATAACATAAAATTTGAGATGACATGTGATAATACCAAGATTAACTTTTTAGATACTATGATCCAAAGAAAAAATGACTCTCTGATAACCGATATATATGTTAAACTGACTGATTGTTAAAAAAGATTGTTAAAATCATTACCAAAAAGTCAATTTATTAGAGTAAAAGGATTGTTTCTGATGAGGAGACACAAGAAACCAGATTTAAAGACATGTCAAAAAAGTTTTTAGATAGGGGTTATCCCCCAAATGTATTAGATGATACATATAGATCGGTTAAGGAAACATCTAGAGTGGATTTGTTATCTAAAACACATAGGGTTCCTCAGAACAGACTGGCTTTTGTGTCCACTTTTGATACCCATAGCAAAGATGTTACAAAGATTTTTAGAAAACATTGGAATATACCGTATTGGCTCGAATATAGGCCGCACTTTTTCCCCCACTTTAAGTCTTTAAAGCACCCGACGCCAGGGTGGCAGCGGGGTTAGGATACAGATCCCCCGCAGCGGTGCAGGGGACCTGTATCCTACTCTCTGATACGCCCAGACAGTCTCCCCTGCCAGCACTTCCCACGGGGAGTGCCGGCACGGGCGATTGTCGGCAGCGGCGATGCGAGCATAAACAACCTCCGCTGCCGGCACATCTGCACGATGTGCTTTAACAATCTCCCTTGCCGAGAATTCCCACGGGGGGAAGCGGTTTTTGGGTTTAAATTTTTTCCATGTTTAGGTTGTGTGGCCTATCCTGATATATTATCTTTCTGTGGTGAACACCCACACGAAGATAAATGGTACAATCTTAAATCCCATTATACATGTGAATCATCCTATGTAGTTTATATACTTACATGTCCTTGTAACCTTTTATATGTGGGAGAAACTACACAGAAGATCAAAAGTAGATTTTCCAAACATAAATCCACCATCAAATTAAGAAAATTGGATTTACCGGTCCCATCACACTTTGATGAGTTGAAACATAAATTGACGGACCTTAAATTTCGTGTTATTGAACAGATATCTAGACCTAAACGAGGGGGTGATCGAGTGAATATTCTTAAACAACGTGAAGCATGGTGGATTTATGAATTGGATACATTATTTCCAATGGACTCAATAGGGAACTGGATTTAATGCAATTCTTGTGAGCCTACAGCCATACTATCCTGAATACACCCGATCTTGACTAATCTTGGGAGCTAAGCAAGGCTGGACCTGGTTAGTATGTGGATGGGAGACTACTTGGAAATACCAAGTGTCATAGGCCGTTAACTTGTGTGAAAGCCTTGCCCTAATATGAGACATTTAGGATGATTGGGAATCAAATTATTTTGGAAATATATACTTTTACATAATGATATTCCTATTTATTAACTTAAACATTATCCTTTATCTCTTTTAGATTCTCTTTATTTTAGCTCGGCTGATGGTTATTCCAGGACGTAGCTGGCCCTATAGGTTTATTTAATGCCTCTTTGTAAATTTTGAGATTATGAAATATTTGACTGGTGCCTCTGCCCTGACCGATCTTTAATATTGTATATTATCATACCACAGTTTTGTTACAGTAATATCTTTAGATCATATAGTGTCTTATTTGTAGTACAGTTGTTGATTTAAAACTTGTGTACACTTATTTTTTATATATATATATATATAATAAAACATAATATTGCAGTATATTTTCACTTCACTTCATATTTATTCAGACTTTTAATATAATTTATTTATTTATATATACACATTGACTGGCTATCTTTTCACTGTCACTTTATATATAGGCTGGTCAGTTTGCACTGTCACTTTAAATTGTTATGTAGGATCGGGTGTGTCCGACCCCTTAATCACTTGTTTTTGCATAAATATTTGAATGTGTGCACTAATGTTTCTAAGCCTTGAGAAAGACCTGTGTGTCGAAACGTTGCCTGTGTGAAATAAACTCACCTTATCATTTGAGTGCTGAGCCTCTGTTTTTTTTTATTTTGGACAAATTATATATAGACACCCTTTCCACCAATGCAAAAAGATTACTTTATGATAAGCCAGAAAACAAGCATATATGTTGCCTTATACACTGCCCATACACACATATACACTACTCATGCATACACACACATATATACATTCCTTGGTTCCTAATTTGTCCAGCCATGTGTCCAGTGCCCTGCCTGAGGGCTTCCAGTTGTGTTCCAGCCATGTGCCCTGTCTGAGGGCTTCCAGCCGTGTGCCCTGCCTGAGGGTGTCCAGCCGTGTAGCCTGCCTGAGGGTGTCCAGCCGGGTGCCCTGTCTGAAGGCTTCCAGCCACGAGCCCTGCCTGAAGGCTTCCAGCCGTGTGCCCTGCCTGAAGGCTTCCAGCCGTGTGCCCTGCCTGAAGGCTTCCAGCCGTGTGCCCGGCCTGAAGCCTTCCAGCCGTGTGCCCGGCCTGAAGCCTTCCAGCCGTGTGCCCTATCTGTGGACTTTCAGTCATTTTCCAGAGAGCGAGCCCTGCCAGTCCAGCTACAGCATCCTAGCACTAGTGCCCGACTAGAGGATTATCATGCTGTACATGCCTTTGTGCCTGTGCCCTGTTTGGTCCTGTCTACAGCCTGTACTTACCTGTCTTGCCAGCTTCTTCAATATAGACAATCTCATATTAAGATTCAGCCTGCCATGTGTTTCATTTTGCCTGTCTGTACCTTCCTTCTGGAAAGATAAGGCTTCTACCTGACCTGCTTACCCGGGCACTCCTATCAAGGGAGCCACACAGTCCTATAGATTCACATCTAAAATACAATGTGTGTTCAAAAAACACAAACAAATTACTACAGAAAATTTGACAAAGGCTGGTGGTAAAATTAAAGTAGGTAAACACCAGCATTTGAAATACCTTTGGTGTCTAGTGTCCAGAAATAATTGGCTTTGTGGGTACATCTATTTGTCTGACCTCAATGATGTCCCTAATAGGACATGAGAGCAGGATGACCAAATTCATTGAAAAGAATGTTTTTAGTACAGCAATATGCTAATTGTCTTATAACTTGTAAAAAAGAAAAACAAAAAAACATAAAAACATTGGGTATTTCTAAACTCAGGACAAATATTAGAATTAGCAGTTTTTTCATAAGGTTTTCCAGATGAGTAAAATACTTTCAAATAAAAGTGTTTTTTTTTACATTTGTCAACAAATTTTATAGTAAATTAGATTATATCATAAACATAATGGTATTCTTTCCTAATAAAAAGAAATATATAATGTGTGTGGGTGCACCAAATGAGAAAATTACATGTTACATGTTTAAAGAGCCTTTGTCCCAAAGTGTACAAGTGACTTGCCATTAAGAGGTTAATAACACATTAACCCATTCCCCACTATATAGGGGTGAATGGACTATTTTTGTCTATTGCACATGCTGAGCAAAGACCACATGGAGATAACAGTCATGTGCTCCAGGTTAAATGCCACAAGGTCACTATCCATATCCCGAGATATGCAACCTGCTCTGGTGCCAATTCTCCTCTGAGGACACTCCACCATCCAACATACCAACAATCAATCACACAGCACTCACCCACATATGCCCTGTCCATTACTCTATACAATTTTCCAGGGGCTTTTTATGCGTGTTTGAAATTGTATAACTGATAAAAAATGTGAAGTGAAAATACAATAAACATCTTGATTGAATATGCATTAACCAGTCAAACATTATTTATTAACATTCACTATTTATATAAAAAACCTTAGGTTTTAATGAACGCAGGAACAATTTACAGCGTATTATCTAGTGTATTATAATAGGATACAATGTATAGGAAAAATGGGCAGAGTAGATGGGACGAATGATTCTTATCTGACGCCAAATTCTATGTTTCTATAATTAATGACACCTACAGCTCTAGTGAGACAGGCTTCCTGCAGTCTTACAAAGAAAATACATAAGAGTGAGTAATAGGTGTTCTACACACAGGTGATTATATGCACATATGGTGGAGCTGTGACAGGATAAAATAGTTCTGGTCTATAAAGACATGGTTGGATGAGTTTGGTGTTTAAGAATGTGACTGGCCTGAAATAGAGCCCTGACCTCAACCCCATCGAATAACGTTTTGAAGAACTGTAATTCAGACTGTGAGCCAATCTTACCTCACAAATGCTCTACTGAATGAATGTGCAAAAACGGCCACAGAAACACTCCAAAATCTTGTGGAATGCCTTCCCAGAAAAGTGGAATCTGTTATAGCTGCAGGGGGGCTGCAACTACATATTAATGTCTATGTATTTGGAATATGAAGTGTCTGTTGGTGTAATGGTCAGGTGTCCCAATACTTCTGTTTTCTATTGTGTGTGCATATATTCAAGGGTCACTGCACTGAGCAAACTTACAGGGCTTAATTGGCATGTGCATAATGAAGAATGAAGCCACACTCCCTGTCACTGATTAAAAGTTCCTGAATAAGATTTGGTTAACATACCATAACTTCAATATTAAATGTCAGGGAGAGCCTAGATTTACCAGCTGAGTAAAACAAATAAACAGGCAAGTAAAGCTTTCAGAATGTAGCACCACCACAACCAGCAGACCTTCCAGGTAGGCTCAGTCTTCATAAGGACCAAATCGTCCTAACTGGGTTATCTGGCTTCCCAATTGACACAGCTCAATGTTGGGATTTGCCATTACTTAAAGCAAAACGGTTTAATAAACATATGGTTCAAATAAAAAAGAGGCTGAGATCTTTCAGATATTGGTGATTAAAATTATTTCTTGAGCAGGTGCTCAAGAACTTTAAGAAAACTTTAATCACCTAGAATCCATATGACACAGCAACAACAAAAGAGGTTGTCAAGTAATATTCTCTGAGACAGTTCATTGTAAATCCCTTTAAGTTCTTACTTGAGTGTACCAGAAAAGAAAGCAAAGCTGGTAGCATTCTTAAATTATAACCTGACATTTTTTTTGTTCTTTTTACTGCTTTTTGGAAAGAAATAAGCACTCAAAAACAACAATTTTAGCAAATAAATGTGGACATCGGTTTTTAAAATTGACTCCAAAGATGAGTTCTAATCATTTACTTGGATTTATTAAAATGTTGCTTCAATAAATCCCTTTACGCACACAATTGATGTTCAATTGGATGTTACTTGACTAGTATTTAAATATTTAGTATTTAGGGTTGGATTTCTATGGTACTATGTTTTTAGGAGAGTGGCAGAAGTTAAAAGGGACCTTACAGTAAGCCCATGTCACACCTATATACGAGAAACCCACTAATCTCCATCTTTTTCCTGTCTGGTTACTACTCATTAACATAAGTGCACTATTTTGCAAGACTGGTTTCACTGGACTACCCTAAAGGTCTCATATTATTGTTGTGTATACGAAAACAGTACATTTTTTAACAAGATCAGTGACTCTGTAAGTTGTAAATAAATATTCTTATTACTTACCTTAACACTGAGCAGTTCATGCTGCCTTTTTGACAGTACACGGGCATCAGTGGCGGCATACAAAATGCAAAATTGGAAGTGAGGATCTGACACTACCATAAGCTTTGAAAAATTGTTTTCTTAAGGGGTAAAAATAAGATAAATGTCTCTTTAATAATATTATTGCCATTAAGTTAATAATTATTTATATTCTATATTTCTTCCCTATGTATTTATTGTAACATGCTTCTCTGTGTACAAAATATTTTGGGTTTTCATCACAAAAAGTAAATATAAGTTAATATTTTACTTGACTGAAATAATATGTTATTCACTTGCCATTGCCCTGGATCAAGAAAAAAGCAAAGCGGACTAATTAAGTCAGTCACTCATCCAAGAAAAAGATGTAAAGCTGTAAAAAAAATATACCGTAAGATACATTCACATATTGTAAATGGACACTATGAATCAATATTCCATTATTTTTTAAAGTACATTTTCAAAGTGTTGCTTAACTACATAATGTTACTTGGGTGATAGCTTGCCACAAACTGAATAAGTGTCAATGCAACTTAACGGATTTTTGGAGGGTGAGATCAGGGAATCAGCTACTTCTCTGCCGGCCAGTAAGAAATAGAAAATCACACACTTACTAATGCATCAACCAACCGCTCCATTCCCTGCTACTGGAAAGCAGGCTCGGGCTGGCCATCTGGCACACGCCCAGTGGGGCACAGACTGACATCATTTCACGTCTAGTGTGTGGCTACCAGCTTTATATGCCCGATCACACACTATTTGAGCAGAATACAGAAATGTGTAGCCATTTGTAGCCAACGAGTGTGTGTGTATGTGAGCATGGAATGTGTACTTTTTTGTGTGTGTGTGAGCATGTGCGTAAGTGGGGTGAGATTGAGTGTTTGTTAATGAGTATGAGTGTGTGTAATTTATGTGTTTACATATGTTTTATGTTGGAAGGGGGGGCAAAGAAGGCACAGACTAGCTGTTGAAGTTGGGGGGTCCTTGGGAACTTTCGCATCAGGGCCCGGTGGTTTCTCGTTACACCCCTGATCATAGCATATTTTAATAAACCAATAACTATAACAAAACATATATAGGTGACCGTGCCCCCCACACCAAGTGAGTGTAGATAATATAAATAATACCAATGGTGTGGGGGGCGCGGTCACCTATATATGTTTTGTATTTCTTCCTTTAACAAAGTGGGGTTTGTTCTAAGGTGCACCAGCAGTATATTGACATTTCTTTTATTATGTGTCTTTTGTTCACATAATTTTTGTTTTATATTGTTTATACAATTTTTTTGCGCACTACTCATTTTTTCTTTTTAGTTTATCAATAACTATAACATAAAAACAAGTATCTATTGGCCAGTCTTGTTGCTTCTCTAAAACAGCCTGAAATGTAACTGCTGCATACTTTTCTACAGTTAATTTTGGAAAAATATGTATTCGGCAGGAGTATATTCTGCACATGTTGTTTTTCTTCTTCCTGCAAGGATCTAGGGTAGGTCCATGGTCCTACCCCAGGCCCTGACTCCATCTCAATCTATATTCTACCATGCCCCCAACAGCATTGCCCTGATTAGTAGTATGTCCATGGGTTGTTCTGCATGCAGGCCCACATGATTTTTGGTGGTTGATAGCACCATGATAAGAGTCAGATCTATTTTTACTAACACAGTTTAACACATACACCTATGAATGTACATGGTACTGCTACTAAAGTCTTCAGCCTCTGACATCAGACACAGGCCTGTACAATTTTTCACACAGTTACCTTAAAAATGAGCAGCCCTCCATATATGAATAAGTTAAGTTCTCTTACCTACAGCAGATGAACTTCAAAATGAATAATGGTATTTTTAATAGCTTTTCAGAATAATTTATAAAATAAAGAAATAAGAAAATCTTTAGAAACTGTTAGTACATATATCTAGACTACCAGTGCCATCTATAGGTAGCATAAAGAAAAGAGAACCTGGGAAATCATCCAAACTGAAACAAAATGGATACTGGAGATCTCTCACCAGTAGCAATACAGAGCACAATGCTGTTTAATTTAGGTTTCCCCATATTGTAATTTTACACTACATTTTCAACACATCTCAACAAGTTAACTAAAGATACTTTAGTATAATGCCAATACATTATGTATATTGTCTTCTGCTACCGCTATGTTTTTATTTTTACCTGTCAAGAGTGTATTAGCTCAAATGCACACCCATTGTCCAATTGTGGCAAAATAGCAAAACTTAGAAAAAAGCTGTCCAGCAGGTCCAGGCCAGAAAAGACATCAGCAATTTTGGCTGGGCTTTGGCCCTTTCCCTCTCCAATATTCACAGCTAGGCCTAGAAACGTATCTGGTTTAAAGCTGTCCAAAGCCAGCATTAACCATAACATCTTAATTATTTTGTTTACATTTTAACCTAAACATATAAAGGAATCCCAACCAATGGACAGTTATTTATACTGTGCTAGCAAATTTTGTTGCACTACTACAATCGGAGGACACTGAAAATTAAATTACAATTGGATATTAAGATTAACACACATTAAGATGTACTGGTACAGAAGAAAAACTGCACTGGACATTTGGAAAGACTTAATAGTAACTAAGGAACAGGAAGGTATCACAGTAAACACACAAATGCTCATGTAACGACCAATGACGTGCCTGGCACGTCATTTCATTTAACAAGCTTGGAAAGTGTTCTACGATCACTTTCTTCTCTTAAACTTTGCTGCTGTAATGCCTCGATGTTGAGGCATTCAGCAACGTCGGGATCAGGGGCCATGTCTGCCCCGCCGTGGGCATCAACATCCACCATACAGTGTACAGTTTACGTTTTATAAGAGTTCAGAGGCGATCCACGATTATGCATGGAAAGGGTTAAAATACCAGCACTTGAAATACCTAGAGGTGTTTAATTTTAAAAGCACCGGTAAGTTTTTTTGGGGGGGGGTTAAATGGGGGG
>VKOC01028723.1:0-20936 GCA_009364415.1 Spea multiplicata
CTCCCTCCCTTATCACTTTCTAACCCCTCTCCCTCCCTTATCACTGTCTATCCCCTCTCCCCCTTTGTAGTTCTCTCACCTTGAGGTCCAGCGACGGGAGCACGAGGCTTCTGTCTTCCTGCACTGCCCGCTGCTTCACTGCTGAGCGCCGTAATATTACGTCGTATTTCATTTCATGCACATTTTTGGGGGGTTTTTTATACTAATTTGTTTCATTTTCTGCCCATTTGTTTTGGATAAAATAAGGGGGGCTTTTTGTATTAGACCAAAACACGTATATCTGTTTCTGTCCCCAGTCCTGTCTGTTGGCGATCTTGCAGTTCGTTTTCCTTAGTTTTGTCGGGATTCCACTCATTTTTGGAGATTCATCTGAATATACAAAACAGTAAATTTTAATTAAAAACCAAGTACACAAGAATCTGAATGCACAAGTCTACTAGATATTGTGCTGCAAATGTATCTACTGCATACCAAGGATGTAAGATGTATCAGCAGCACGCACTGCGCATGAACGGAGCATCGTGTTCATTGTGAACGGGAGGCATCCATTCAGAAGGGAAGCCTTGCGCAAGATTTATGTCATAGGGTGGGTTAATAGCGGTTTCCGAGTCCCATTCTTTTAACCCCTTAAAACAAATAAAGGTGGCAGCGGATTGAAAAAAAGCTGGATGGGCAGAAGCGTGTATATATATATATATATACTCCTGTCCACTAGCAGCCCCAAGAATTAGGAAGCATCACTGCATCTTCTATAGCCTAAAATAGGACCCATAGACTTCAAAGATGTCCATAGGCTTAAATAGGGCTCATTTAAGTTGATGGAGGATACAATATATCTTCTAAACACTCACCACACCGCCAGTCGGACTGGGTAGGGGGTTGCTATTAGGGTTAGTTGTTATTTAATTAACCACACCATGCCGCAGTGTAATGCAAAAAAAAAAAAAAAAAAAAAAAAAAAAAAAAAAATTACAAAATGTATGTAAATACTGGTATTTGTGCTAGGAGTAATGTGGTTACAAAATTAAAATACACAATACCTATAAATTTTCATATGTTCAACATTTAAAACATATGAGTTAACATATATCGAAGACAAATAAAATGTGATACGCGTTTCACCCTATTGTGGGCTTCTTCAGAGGACTTTAAACTGGCCCAACTATGTAGAAAACATTTACTGTAGCATACTTTCTGCAATCTTACATAACGATTAATATGTTTTGTGTATGTTGTAACCTGGGTTGGTAAATGGAAATATATCCTCTACTTGATTTCAGAAATGTTGTAGTAATTGTGTTCTCCTATATTGCTTGTCATTTGAGAAAGTAATCAAAAACATTCCACCCCCACATGCCCCTTAAAAGGGCACTTCATTGTCTTAACCTCTCAGTGGGCAACTTCAAGCAATTTTCCATTTTACCCTATCCCACTGGGAATGAGTGAGGAGGAGGCACATGCCTTCAATAGGTTATTTGTTTTTAACTCTCTCATCCCCTGAGCAGCTGGTGAAGTAATATACCCACGAGGTTACCCACTGCACACAGGATGGTATAAGGGGGGCTGTCATCAACCCCTTAATTATTAACGGGTCCAGGGAACCCCTTTTTGCTCTTCATTCTTTTTTTTATGGGGTAGGAACTCATAACTCTCAGTTCCAAATTGCATCTGCAACTCACAGAAAGAAATCAGTTGTCTGGTTTTTATATTCACTCAACTCTCCTGCTTTTTTATTTTTCCTTGTGAGTGCTAATTTAGTAAGTTTGCGGGTTGTACTTGAGAGTTTGATAGTTTAAACTCGCATTGATTTTGCTAACTCGCAAGCATTCACAATTTACTGAATAAAGACATTTCAATTTGAGAAGTAATCTACTCACCTGAGCAACCAATGGGATGTTCTGCTAACAAGACCATTCCATTGGTGGCTGTGTGATAAAACGACTTTAAAGTCTGCACCAGAATCACTTATTATATTCATATTATTTGTCTTTTTTTCATCTGTTTTTATATTTGTTTTTTCATGTGAAAATACAATACATTTGGTGCTCAACATTTAACCATGTTTAAATGCTTCCTTTGGTAATAAAATGTAGGCTTTGGATAGGAAAACAAACATTTATCCTCTAATTAAGTTCTTGACAGTAGCTAGGCTAGAGTTTAATCCGTTTTTAAATAAGAGTATTGTCTTCTGTAAGACAATAAGTCATTGCATATGAAAACAATTATCCCAATGCTACTTAAAGGATTATTTGAACAACACCATTTTTTGAGAACAAGTTTTATTGCAACTGCCAAAAAAGCCCAGGGCCACTCATCTTTTATTTAGAGCAGCTGCGTCACCTTGCCTTTAACCCTTTATGCGCTTTAAGTCGATCTGGGATTGTGTGAAATAACAACTATATTAAAAACGGTGATTTTAAACATGGAAATTTCCATAAAACTGATGTCTGAGGGCATCCCTTCGATACCAGCCATTAAATTGTCAACATGATGTTTCTCTTTAGATAAAATGACCCACAAAAAAGATTTACATAGTCTTAAAAGCTTGTCTTCTTTGAGTATATTTGGTATCTTTAGTAAAGATGAGTTTTGAATATTTGAGTATTATTTACTTTCGCATTGTTCCATATTTCACAGCAATAAAGTACCAGGTTAAGAAATGGGGATGCAAGTTTACTGTGCGGCAGCAACCTCCACCCCTAGTGTAATACTGCCTTGACATTTGCACTGCCTATACAGAGACACAATGATGACTACAGGCTATTTAGGGATTTAAAATGGCTGTGGCATTCATTTACCTAAATGCTGGGATGTCCTTTATTGAAGCACATTATTCAGCAAATAATCAACCTAACCAGATTAACCTGACTGTAGGGTCCCAGCATAATATCTTAAAACCTTGTAACATGGCATCTTATCTGCTGACCACCCACCAGGAACCACTGGTCATTCTTCAACACAGAGGGTCGGGTTAACTGTGTCACCTTACTGACGTCATCAGAAACAACCTCTAACATCTAACCATGTTCCTGGCATTAACCTCTTGTGAGTGTACTACTAAACCACTTCCAAAGGGGACCCTTCAGAGTGACAATTCCAATCTGTGTAGATTCTAGTAGAATCTTCTAACAGTAGCGGTAAGCAAATCTTCTTCTATCCAATGGGTGCAAAGAGGACGTGTATTAGAGGTAACCCACGTTTATACCTAAATTCTGGCTGGGATTTTCCTGCTAACTGCCCAGTGCCCCTCCTCCCATATCCTCCAGAAACCTGGGGTCACACAATGGGCATGAACCGGAGATCACTCTGCTCCTGAAAGCTAGAAAGAGAGAAAAAGTTGGTAGGGTGAGGCACCTCCATTAAGGCAGGTAGGGTCATGTAATCCCTTCTGCTAATTGCTACCGAGGTCTCTTTACATCACAAGATCACCCGTACCCATCATCCTATGAACACTTAATCCTCAAGATTGCAAAGTATGGGGTATTTTGGGGATGGAGGGAAAAGGGTAATTTAAACCAATGTTTGGATTTTAATGTAGCCATTAGTATTAGTAACAATGTTAATGCTTGCAAAGGAAACCACTTGACAGATCCACTTTACACAATGAGTCAGTAACAAGAAATGAGTCTCTATTTAAAAGAAATGCAGTGTTATTATTTTTTATTATTTACAAGTTCCGAAAAGTATTGTATAAATATAATCATTATTGTAGAAGTAAAGGAATGTATGCTTTAAGAATTGTTCCTTTAAATAATTACAAAATAACACTGATTCACACCAAATAAAACCAGAATATCATACATACAATAGTAATAATTTTAATAAAAGCGCATTTGGAATAATAATTATTCAGGATGCTCCCTGTATATTACATGTTAAATGTAAATTTAAAATATATGAAATCCCCAATGCTGTGCAAACATTATTATTTTAATGAAAAGCAATGAGCTTAGTCCTACCTCACGTGGGAAGCTGGAAACATCCATTTGAGGAAAATAAATTATGAACCTAATAAATAATTAAAACGTAAGCCAAATACACAGCATACACCTTCTCACAGCCCATAGAAAATAAATATACCCTATATTGGTTTTGTGGATGATTTTTGTGACATGTTTACTAATCTAACTTTTATCTAATTAATAATATCATAACCCAAAATTAGTGTAATTACCAGCATCATAGGTGTTACTGCCGTAAATCCCTAATCCAGAGCACCACGCAAAGATAAAGCTGTTGTCCTGTGGATATGCCGTCAATCACACTATGAAGATATGATAAAGCATTCCATCAAAGGATAGTGTTTGAAACGTAGTAGATTACATACTTATCTTTTGAAATGTATATGTAAAAATTGGAGATTGCGTGAATATGGGTTTAAAGATAGGAAAAATGCCTGAATGGTAAACTAAACAAAGACTTTTAGAGTGAATTAATAGCAAACAGAATCCTAGTACAACATAGTTACAATGAAACAACAACTTACAAATAAGATAATGAATTTCCACAATATTTGGAAAATGTAAAAATAAATTCCCCAGGGTAGGAAATGAGACAGAGGAGCAGCAGTGGGAATTCTAAGGCATGTGGCCTGAGCAGACACTGGCAGACGCTAGGCACATGCAGCACCTTGAATATAGGATTGAATTTCCTCAATATTTGAAAAATGTAAAGCACTAGTACTTCTGGATTTCAGTAAGGCTTGTGACACGGTCCCACATAGAAGACTTACCAATACACTGCAATCTCTGAGTTTAGATCCCAATATTGTTGAATGGATTAGACAGTGACTGAGGGTTGTAGTCAATTGCCTATGTTCGGAGCAAGGTTTTATTACCAGTGGGATACCTCAGGGATCTATACTTGGACCCATTCTATATAATATCTTTATTAGTGGCATTGCAGAAAGTTATGATCACACAAAGATTTTCAACAAGGTTAATGTTCCTGGAGGGATAAGTCAAATGGCAAATGATTTAGGTAAACTGGAAAAATAGTCAAAGCTGTGGCAACTGATGATGAATGTTGATAAGTGTAAAATAATGCACCCAGGGCATAAAAACCCAAGGGCAGAGTATAGAATATTTGATACTGTCCTAACCTCAACATGTGAGGAAAGGAATTTAGGGGTAATTATTTCTGAGGAATTAAGGGTAGGTAAAGGAAAGAGGGAAGAGCTCATGCCGTTGTACAGATCACTGGTGAGACCTCACTTGGAGTATTGTGTACAGTACCGGAGACCGTATCTCCAGAAGGATATAAATACTTTGGAGAAAGTTCAGAGAAAGGCTACTAAACTGGTTCATGGAGTCCAGGATAAAACTTGGAAGAAGAATGCGACAGGGGATATGATAGAAACATTGAAAAAGAGAGGCAATCAGCACGAATAGATGAAGAGACTATTTTTTTTTGTGGAAGAAAAACTACCACAACAAGAGGACAGCCTTATATTAGAGGGGCACATGTTTAAAAGTAATACCAGGGAATATATCACACAGAACAGGCACATTTTGTAAAAAAATAAAGTTTGTAGGAAGTCTAGTCAATACAATACAATATTTTTACTTGCAAGTTGTAAATGAGATTTCCTTTAAATGTCAATTAATATATCGTAGACCTTTTCAGCACTACATAGGTTAAATCGCCTCATTGTTTTATTAAACATTTGTTATAAGTGTGTGTAAAAAAAAACATGGCCTTGTAAGACCATTCAGAATAAGACTAGGAAATTGGTTCTTTACTCTGACATCCAATATAGACCTCTTTACTACTCAATACATTCATCCAATTATTTCGCTATAAGAAAAAGCTTCAGGCACCGCACTGATTTCATTTCCATAGTGCATCCAGTAAATTATAGTGCTAAAGAACAATTTGGGAGAGGTGACTGATGGACAGAAAGTATGAACGGAAAAGAAATAAACCAAATATTCTAATGATTTAATGCTGGTGCTAGGGTGAAATCACAGCAGAGGCGCGTGTAGTTCTAGCACAGACTAAGAATACGGCTGCATTGGTGTATGTTAAAACACTCATAAATAATCACTTATAAACCATGGCTTAACATGCACTGATGCTAAATGCACCATATAATTATTTCGCTGATTAAAACATGAGTTAAGGTGACATGAAACATCATATCTCTGGTACAACTAAGAATCGTGTATTGTCGGGGCTGGTGGAGATAATATCAATTTAAGCCTAACCTCACCCTTAAATAGCCTTTTTACGGGGAATGAGCCACACACAGCAACCTACCTCCCTTTCCCTTTCCAGGGCTTCACCAGCTTTAAAGCACCAGATGTCCAAGCTAACCTTATTAAGTTGGAGCCCATCCAGCCAAAACAATTTAATTGCCTTTTAATTCTTCCTCCATGGCATAATACACAAGTCATTTCCACCTGCGTGTATTAATAAAACACCGGTAGATGACTCAGGGGTAACCCAACAAGTGGCTTCCTAAAGGACACCCTTCCAACACAATTCTCGAAAACCCAACAATCTGCCCCTGGGGACGGGTTTGTGCAAATAACAGTAATAAACAGTAAAATGTGCATGTAAATATAAGTTTAACCTGACATTCAAATAATTGAAGAACTGTAACAAGCTTAATAAACTGCATCCCCAACAAACATTGCAATGGCATAAATCATTCTACTCTTTCTGCAAAACATGTCCTAAGTTGACAGGTGCATTCGAACAATATGAATACACTTGAAGCTACACCTTTCTTTAATCTCTCGTTTCTCTTTTATTTATAATATATATTAGTTTTACCATTTTATCCTCCTCTTTTTTTGTGTTAAAAAACATGTAGCCTATATATGGAACCGATCACTTACAGCATTAGCAGGAAAGGAATTTGTTTTTTTTTTAAATATAAAACATATAACACTAGCGGCATATCCCTCATGACCACTACTTCATGACATGATTGACGATCACACGAGCTCTGGGCAAACAGAAGACCTGAAACGCCTAGACTACCATCAATTTGCCTTATTAAAGATTCTCCATGGCTTCATCACATTGCTTGAGTGGAGGTCCCAATACAGAAGGAATGAGACCCATAGTGTCCAAAACCCAAACAGTGGTTTAATGGTGGCTATGAACCAGTACTGAGACAATGATAGACCAACTCTATCCACTTAAAGTGGGCCAGCAATATCTGATCGAACTGCTGAATATGCTTGTAAACAGGATAACGGACAAAGAGACAAACCTTCCAACGAAACCTTAAGACCTCTACCTTCCTCATCAGTCGTCAAATCCCATAACCCCCTACCCTGTCCCTCATTACTTAAATGTCTTTAACTTGAAACCCTAAATGCGCTGTAGTAACCTTGTCCGGAAAACACAAAACAAAAGAACAGCTACAGAAGAAGGCTAAGAACCAGACCCACAGCTATCATCTTGCAAAAGTAACAAAGTGGACAAAAAAAATAGTGAGAATCTTTGTGAGATGTGTCAGGTGTGCCAGGAACTGTAAACTCTCCAAACTGGGGCAGGGGCCAGCATCACCTGTACGACCCGCTTGCTGCTGCCTTTACTGGGTCACCTCTGTTGGAGTCTTCCTCATCTACCACTTTACCAGAACCAAACCTGCTGTGTTGCCTAGCAAAAGGGTAAGAGGGGGAAAATCTGCTTCCTGGATACTCCTTCCTGCAGAGGTTTGTTTCCTGGGAGGCCTTCATACCTGTCCCCTATTTGGAGACACTGCTGGGCTGTCCGAATCTTCAAATTATTCACTGTTTTTCATATAAAAGGGACACTGTATTTGGGAACAGGACTTTTAGTTTGACTGTGGTGGTGCAGACCGGTTCGGCGGGAAGTAGTAAGGCGGCAATGTGGCTGAAGGAGAGGCCCAGACTGTAGGGCGTGCGACGGGAGGTAGGTTGCCAGTGAGACACATCTAAGGAGGAAACAAGGGATCCGGGCTGAATTGTAAAAAAAGAGTCCTTCTTGTCCTGGGCCTGTCCGTTGATGGCAAATTAGCCTGCTCAGAATGGACAGGTGTATGCAGGGTTCAGTCCCATCTAGTTCCCCTTTATTCCTGCTGTAATGACTCAAACCTTAATCACTCATTGGTCTTGTCTTAGATTGAGGAGTCATAAGCCTATCCCATACGTGTTTAAATTCCCTCACCCAGGCACCAGAAAGAATGGACAGTATTATGAGAAGCTTCTGGAAGGCTAAGGCAAGCGGTTGATTCAAGTTAACCAATTAAAAGGCAATGCCACCAAGTACCAACAAAGTGTATGTTTTGACCCACTGGAACTCTGATATAGCAAATGAAAGCTGAAAGAACTATGTCTGTAACCGATTGTTTTAAATTGATGTGAACAGAGTAGATGCCTTAATTGACTTGCCAAAAGTACTGTATGGTAACATGAAACGTGTGGAGTTGTGAAAACTTAAGTTTGAATGTCTGTAGCTTAGGTGTTTGTAAACTTTCAGCCTCAGCTGTAAATATAGCAAACAGTTTGTTCAATAATCGTTTAATATATATATATATATATATAAATGCACCCTACACCATAATATTTGCAGCACAGAGCTAGGTATGAACTGCTCTTTATATACCCATCTGTCCTAGGGTGAATAGTCTTTCTAGGAGCTGGAGGTACTCCAGAGTGCTCCATACTAGCCCTGTTCTTACGCAGGGATGTGTGCCCACCATTTTCATATCCAACCCTGTCCTATCTTATTTCAGGTACAGAACTACTTTATCAGAAGATTACTAAAAGCTTCCACAAGTAGTACTTCCTGCCTTATTTAGACATATTCTTCCTAACTAAAAGGACCCCCCCAATAGTCAGCTAAGCAACAGTTGGCTAGAAAGATTTAATGTGTAATGTGTGATTATATATTGTGAAATATGTGTTTTCTGATGGTCTTAGGCGACCCCTGTGAAAGGGTCGTTCGACCCCCAAAGGGGCTGCGACCCACAGGTTGAGAACCGGTTGAGACACTCTCAAA
This sequence comes from Spea multiplicata, assembly GCA_009364415.1. NCBI lineage: Eukaryota > Metazoa > Chordata > Amphibia > Anura > Pelobatidae > Spea > Spea multiplicata. The sequence continues at coordinate 8,980 of VKOC01028723.1, forward strand.
CATCATGAATGACTTTGCTATTAGCATCCTCTTTGGATGTAATGAAAAAAAGCACAATCAAAAAAGTGTAGGTACAGGGAATCTTGCATAATTAAATGAAAACATTGAACATGATGAAAATGTGATTTAGAAAAAATCACTGCTTTCTAATATCTACATGACTAATTGAAGATAAATTATTGTAAGTTTGAAATGAATGAAAATATATATATATAATAGTTATTCCCAAGGAATTTTCGAGTGCTTGGGTATCACAGTAAAGCATAGTCAGAAATAGATCCTTGGTGCCATTTCGAAAGAGGTGACTTCACAGACACAGAACGTTTGTACCAAAGTTCTGTCTTTGAAAATGTGGTTTTAGAAAGTAAATCTGGGTTGGTAGTGCAGCATACTCTTCTAGATTCAGTTTTATGACTTGTAGAGGAAGGTGGTGTTTTTAAAGACATTGCTCTTTGATGTGAGGAAATCTGTTTTCAATCCATGTAGACTAAGGACAGGTCACTTCATCTTTCTCCCTGTCTGAAATGCTAATTTGTAAACTCCTTGCTAGAAGGATTAATTGCGCCTGTAAATGGTACCATGTACAGAGCTGTGCTCAAAGTCTATATAAGGGACAGTGGTAATACACTGGCATTTCTCCTGACCTCAGTGGTTTCTTTGAAGCTGTGGAAAAAGTGACTAACTGAAATACACCGCCCTTGCCAAGGGATAAAGATCGTCTTTATGTCACAAGATCGAAGCTTCAAAACAGGAAAGCCGTAATGCCAAATAATGGAAAAGCTGGTTTCGTTGCTTCTCAGGTGGAGAGAGCATGCCAACATCTCATGCTAATGCAATCCTTTTAGACAGGTTTCCAAAAATAATGACTAACTGTTAGATTTAACGTGGTCTTCGGTAGCAGAATGAACTATACAAAGATACCTTTGACAAGTGTAGTGAATAAACAAAGTAGACACTACAAGTTTGAAATGCCTACAAATAATTGAGTTAGTACTATCCTCTGCTTCCCCAATGTCATTTTAAATGTCCATGGTAGAGATCTCACACAATCTATTCGTAACAAGGCTCCCAAATCTACAAATAGTTGTAATAGGTTTTTTAAAGTTTTATGTGCCCAAGTATGCATTAAATAGTTCAAGGATGTTAGTACATAACCACATGCATTTAAAAGTAACAATTTATGATGTATTATTATTTTATTATATAGATATAATAATACTGTGTTGATTTTTTTTATGTTTTTATGTAGGGTGCATGGTTAAGCATTTATTTAATGATGTCGAAATAACATTCTTTTGATTTTCTATTCAATGAGCTTTAGTTATCAAAATATAAAAAGCAGCAAAACACAGCAGGACAGATCTTGATGATCTTACTGTTAAAACAGCGTTTTCTGCTGGTAACTTCATGTAAATGGATGAATATTCATTGAATATGATGGCGCTATATAAAACAATAAATAATCATATGTCAATGTATTTTAAAGTGGTGGCAGTGTGGCTGTGTGTCATGCATCCTTTATTGGATGGCTGGTATTTTCTGGTTCATGTTGACTCCCTGGCCCCTCATCCCCATCACAGACTAAGGCACACATATTCTAAAACACACACAAAATCTAACATACAGAAAGATACACTGCCACACACCTTGCACAGAGCCTGAGACAGTCTTCAGGGCAGTGCTTGCTCACTCTACTACCATAGGGGTCAATTAATGTTACATTATGTGACCCCCACTGTGTCCCGTCTCTGCAAATGGTCTTTCCTCAAGTAGACCACGTTTGTAGAATTAAGACCAGCCTGTGTGGGCAATGAATATAACAATAAGAATCTAATGCAAAATTTGTATATACAATATTACAACCATATTTTTCACAGTTTTACTCAGATTTTATAGCCTGGGCAAATACCGATAATCCTAACCAGATTGGCCACAACTCTCATTATTTAAAGTAAAGGTGAACAGAGGACCATATTGTAGGTTATATATAAAAAGTTTGAAAACTGTAGCATTTTTTTTTTTATCACCACAGCAGCCAATGCTGGGTCACTAAATTGGTTGCTTTGGGGATAAACCCCTTTTTTGAAACTTCCCACCTGAATCATTATTTTTTTTATAAATACACTGCTCGTTATAACCCAAATTAACACCTAAACAGATTGACATGTACCCCCTGTTCTGCTCTAGTGTCTAAGCCCTGACTTGTAGATGATCATGGTACATCAGGCTTATACGGACCAGCTAATTTGGCCGAAATAACGTTAAAAATCTAAAATTGAAAATGCCTTTAATACGTTGCAACTTCTCATTCTTAACATTCTTGTATATTATAACAGAACCTAAAACATAACCTTCCGAGATGAATACTTGGTTACTGTTGTAAAAGCACGAAACAAGACTCAAGTTAAACGACACTTACAAAACATGTGAATATTTTGACCACTAGAGGTCATTACAGGAAATAATACAATGGCTGTCACAGAACAGCTGACATGATAAAATATAAGAGCTTACTTTTAAATCTAATTTCCTTCCCTACGGCTCCCAAAATATCTGTCTGTGATAATTATCACATTATTTTGACCAGTGAAATATGTCTAATGATATAAATAGAAGCTCTAATAATTAATAGATGCAATCTCCTATCAGATTAAATAGATTTTATAATTTAACTCCAAAAGGGCTGGAAATTCTTTGGTTTTCCGAGCTGTAGAGACGCAAAGTCTAGCGCATAATCAACAGTTTAACCGATGAGAGCTTGCTTTTAACGTTAAAACAAAAACAAAATGTATTTTATATCTTTCAACTGATTAATACGAAACATTAAATGTTGAATTAAAAAGTAAATATCTTTCTTAAAGCTGCTTGTGCCTTTTTAAAGATTTTTTAATGTCTTAACAGCATCGTCTTATGGAGACAGTGTCAGGAATAGCAATTAAATAGACATGTTGGATAACAAAACAGACAATTACTAGCTATAGTATAGGTTTGCTATTTTATGCTCTTGGTAACATTTCAGTGGCATTGTATTGTATAGTACTTTTGTCTTTGAAATTTTAATAAACATTTTTCTATGGCTTATGAGGTCTAAATGGGTCACTTTGGGACCAAAGATTTTATTAATTTTTGTAAAAGGTGACTTTAGCATCTTACTAGCGGTCTGTTAGTGGTAGGGCTGATGACATTGAACTACTGCAGCCTGCTTTGTGCTGCTTAATGCTTTTAGTGCTTTGGCCTCTTTTACTAATGATAGTTACCACATTGGCTACACTCCATTATTGCCATTACTGAGCCACTGTTATTCAGTGTCACTGAGACTTTATTAACACATTGCTACAATAATAATATTTTTGAAAGGCTGAATTAGTCATATTGCTGTGCCATGCTTAACATACAATGTGTTGATACCAAACGTTATGGGCTGCTGCCCAGGGCCAAAGAACCTCTCAGAGGCCACATCATCTGACTTTCAAGAGTGTTACATGATGCATTACAGAGACAGTCCGTGGATCCATCTCTCCATTCACCAGTGGTCAGAATTAACAAAGAGAAACATCAGCCAGATATAGAAAACTACTTCCTACTGTGCATATAAGCAGTGGCTTCTTGTTTTAATAATGGGAGAGGCTAAGGGACTTCAGGTATATTTTCAGTAGACCATGTGAGAAGGCAGAATATGAACATAACAAGGACTGCAGCGTTCGGGTTTCCTTCTCTCTCCTGGATTCTATGGAGTTTCACCAAAATAAATAACATATAATAGCAGCGGTACACGTCCCAAGAAGAAGACATGAGGATAAACGCGTTTCACTCTAAACTTAGGGGCTTATTCATAGGCATAAAGTGCTAGATGTCTCAAGTGCCTTTATATGTTATGACAATTACCCAACATTACAGCACCTGTGACATGACACAAACACATTATTATTTTAATTATCAATAAAATATGTAAATAGCTCTGAAAATAGATACCCTTTTGGTGCATATGTAAAGAATAATAATGTAAGAAAAGGCAATGATCTACCTGAAACAAATACAAAATCCTGGAGAAACTGAGCACAACAATAAATAGCTAATATATTCATATTAGATAATATAGACAGAAATGGCCCAATCAAATTTCAGTCTTAGGGCAAAATGTATACCATGTTGATAGACATACTTATTCATTATGTTTATCAATAATATATTATGTTAAAACACATAGTTGATAATTAATAAAAGGAGAACGTCATGAAAAAAACATACATGATTAACATTTTAGTCCCCAATAGAGGGGGGGGGAATACATGTGTGTGCAGCATGAAAAATCTAGCGAGAAAAATCTAGCGACTACATGTGTAATGTACATATTTGATTAATTACAATCAGGAAGGGGAGGAAGAGAAAGGGTCAATCAGTGTCAAAAATATAATTAAAATCCCACACCAAATCATTCAGGCGTTCACGTATCCTGCATACTGGCTGGAACACGTCAGATATGTAATTAAATATATATCAAAAGAAAAGGTTTTATTTTGTTTAACCACATATGTACATGCCAATGGAGACAAGCCAAGCAGTCTTTTTTACTTTTATGTTGAAAGAATGATGAAGACAAAAGAGTCCCAAAAGACGCTACATTGTAAATTGTATTTCAAGCTTTCATCAAGTGGGTCCAAATGTCATATTCCTCACTATATTCAGTACAAAAGCAGAATTTATTAGACTGGAGGAATCTTTTGGGTAGTAGTAATATAAAATTTCTGACTAGACAATATTTAACTTTGCTTAAGGGTTCAGGTATTGAAATTGATTGTTTTGCCTCAACCTCATTCATTGAATACTAAGATCATCGATCCAATGTTATCAATCCAATAATTCTGTCACTACTATTAATAATAACACTACAGCTAAGTGAAATCTTTATCTGCCACTAAGGTGATGTATGATTTCCTGTTATATGTTTATAATTGGTGAGAGCATGATCACACACATATATATTATAATATGTATATAATATTATATATATTAATACTGAATAGTAATGTTAAATATTCCTTCTTTTCTTTTAAGTTTCCATCCATAACATTTGTTTTTTTCCCCATTCTTTTCCCGCAGTGACAGTTTTCCTAATTTTGAAGCTCACATTTTTTTTGGTATCCTACACAGCACTGCCATTCCCTAGGACATTTACAAATATCCTACAAAGCAATATTTATAGGTTTCTAATTAATTAAGCATACAAATTATACTACATTTCTGCATGGGCAATTCATGCCTTCGGCATGACATTAAAATTATTTCCTTTGGATGCAGTCTCAAAATTAAGGAACTGAGTTTTTTATATATGAATATCTTTCATATATGTTTGCCCACCTGATATCAGTATCTGAACTGGTTGCTTCCAGGTTCAACTGTGGCATGAAAGACTGAAAAGGGACAAAATCCATCTCCGCCAATAATCAACCCATTCCTGATTAGGCTGAGTGATCTAATCGGTTTGAGCATATTTGTATTTATTTCACTGTTATATTAACAGGTTTCCCATGAAAATATATAGTGAAAATGTTTTAAAAGTATTTTTAGTGAAAATACTATTTAAAAGAGATAAAAATATTAGGGTTCCAGTCATGCAATATCTACGTGGCTTTGACTATAGGCCATGTGTTATTTTTTGGATACATTTGTGGAAACGGAGAGGTTTTCATCCAGTCTGGTGAGGTATATAAGGGCCGCCATCAGGGGGGTAAAACTAGTACTGGTACACTGGGCTCGGTGAAGGATGTGGGCCCATGAACACAGAAGAGTGCTTCCATGAGTCATGAGACTTTGCTCTATCACTGTCTGTCTTTTTCTCTTCTTATCTATCTCCTTCTTTTTGGGTTCAGGACCAATGTAGTCCAATTATGAGGAGGGGTCAGGGTCCATTCCACCAAGTTTAAGGATAACACAGCCCCTGGAGCCCAATATTGGGTGACCCTTAAGGCCCAGTATATGGATCGGTAAGTTAGTTTAGATTGGGCTGTCTCTCTGCCTGCTAGTGACCATTGGATCCCTGGGGCCTATGATGCAGATCACTTAAACAAAATTGACGCAAATCAGCCAGACAAAATCACACTTTTCAGGTACTCATTGTACAGTGCTCCCTTCCTTGTAGCACACTGGTTTCTAAACCTTGAAGTGTCTTGACCTTACATCAGGGTGCCAGAGACAGAGAGGGGCAGAGCAGTGAACATACTCTGGGAAGGACCAGCTCATCAGTAAGTGAAAGGTTTCTTTACTTGGCTCATACAGATTATCTTGATTTTACCTTCTGCCCCAAGGAGTTACTGATCTGCTTGTTTTTGCCTGTGAACCTTTGACATGATACACACCAGCTGCTGCGGTACATTTTCCTCCTCTGATTTATATAATACATCATAGATCATGAATCTCTGTCTGTTTATTTGTAAATTACATTTTATAACTTGTGAGACTAAATTTGCACGTGTCTTTAAGGAGATGTGGATTTCAGCTCCACTTTTAGGTAAAAACAATACCTACTCTGCATCCCTTGTGTGGCTGCTTTTCATTCATGCACTTAACAAAAGACCACCAATACAATACAAGCAATAGGTCTGCATTGAGTATTTAACCTGAGTAGAATGGAAACACTCCATCTGTAGGACATTTATTACTGCTAATATTCCTGTAATTAAAAATGCTAAGCTTCTTGGGTCTAGCTATACTTAATAGCTGCCATTCATCATACCACACTGTGCATTTGAACAGCCTGTTAATACAAATTTAAAAGGGAGAAGCTTCCTTCCACCTATGTATTATCGTGAGTAGCTGACTTAAAGATGTACTCTGGCGTTTAACAAATAAAGATGCCTTCAACTATTTCAGCATTGGTTCTTTTAAATGTTGACAATTGCGTTGGTCTGACACACTGGTTTAACCAGTTATTATATATATATATATATATATACACACACCTGTTCAATTGCATGTTAATACAAATAGCTAATTAGCCAATCACATGGCAGCAACTCAATGCATTTAGGCATGTAGATGTGGTCAAGACCACTTGCTGAAGTTCAAACTGAGCATCAAAATTGGGAAGAAAGGGGATTTAAGTGACTTTGAACATGGCATGGTTGTTGGTGCCAGGCGGGCTGTTCTGAGTATTTCAGAAACTTCTGATCTACTGGGATTTTCACGCACAACCATCTCTAGGGTTTACAGAGAATGGTCCGAAAAAGAGAAAATATCCAGTGAGAGTCAGTTGTTTGGATAAAAATGCCTTGTTGATGTCAGAGGAGAATGGGCAGACTGGTTGGAGATGACAGAAAAGCAACAGTAACTCAAATAACTACTCGTTACAACCAAGTATGCAGAATACCATCTCTGAACCCACAACATGTTGAACCTTGAAGCAGATCGGCTACAGCAGCTGAAGACCACACCGGATGCCACTCCTGTCAGCTAAGAACAGGAAACTGAGGCTACAATTCAAACAGACTCATCAAAATTGTACAATGGAAGACAGAAGAACGTTGCCTGGTCTGATGAGTCTCGATTACAGCTGCAACATTCAGATGGCAGGGTCAGACTTTGGCATAAACATGAAAGCATGGATCCATTCTTCCTTGTATCAGCGGTTCAGGCTGGTGGTGGCGTAATGGTGTGGGGGACATTTTCTTGGCACACTTTGGGCCCCTTAGTACCAACAGAACATCGTTTAAACATTGCAGTCTACATGATCATTGTTGCGGACCATGTCCATCCCTTTATGAAGGCCAACCCGGTACTAGCTTTTGATGCAAAAGTAGACCTTATGTGATTCAATGAGTCATCTGACTTGTGATGTAGTTAGTTTGAACAGAGTCTCGGGACACAAGCCTCAATGACAGGTTTACAAGTCTCCACTCTTTCCACAGTGATGCTATACTCATGCATTTAAAATATCCTATCTACAAAAACATTTCTGGAATTACAAAATGATTGTTGGAAAACATCAAGTTTTTGCTTCTGTAATTATCTCCCACTCATTGCTATTTCCCTTAAAATATACCGTAAAATACAAAAAAACTGTTACACAAATAGTGTCACATTTTATATTAAAATGAATACATGAAAGTCTTGCTGACGCTGAAAGAAACATAATGATATATTTCTTAGTATACTTAATGAAATGTTTAGAGACATACAGTCTGTTCTGTGACTTCTAAAAGATGGAGTTTCAAACACAGTTCATTAAGTGTGGTCCAGTTACTTGAGCCTTTGAATAAAAATTACTCTAAGGTCTAAAGGTTTTTTAAAAAAAAACTTTTTGTTATGTATGGAATTAGAAAGGAGGATTAGTTTTAATATTCATGTGAATTTGTCAGTTTATCAGTTTAATGACGTTCTGGTTCAGCTTTTACCCTCAGACTTCTCTGAAGGCGTGGAATTTTTTTAGCAAAGTGAAACTCTTTACCACCTTGACTACCGATCCAGCTCAGGCAAAATTGAAGTAAATAGACTAACCTTTTAATAGCAACTAGGTGCAGGTTTGCAGCCGAGTCCAACGGCATCAAATTAATTGTAACTAGCTTAAGAGTGAAGGGGACACTCCAGCCACCTTACGCACTTTAATACATTTTTGTGCTGTTCCTTCTGCTTCATCAGCTGATCAGTAGCACAAAATGTTGGACAACGGAGAAGGAAGGCCGCTACAGGTACAGGGCTTGCAACTTCTAGGTCAGGTAAGCGTTTTTTGTATTTTTTGAAAGAATGTGTCAGGAACATTAAACTGTAACTTTAAACCTATTTTGGTTTAGCTGGCACAATCAACTACCAATGTGATGCATTGAGGACAGATCCCAAACACTGTAGCTTTGGTTTCTTAATGACAATGTTGTCTAACTATTAAAAGGTAAACATTAACTACTTCTTCAATAAATGTTCTGGATCTTATCAGTTCACCAGCTCTTATACCGGGAATAAAATGCAACATGGCTTTCTATCCCAAAAAGTTCTTTATTAACATTAGCTGGATTCCCTGCAACTCCCACCACTGCAAGACAAAACATTAAAACTTAAGGAAAGTTTAAAAAATAGTTACTAATGTCAGCTTGCTCCCTACAGAATCCTATACATGAAAATTCTGGTCCTTTTTATTACTTTATTACCACTGCTTGCTACCACAGAGTAAATATAATCTGTTTCTTCGTCATTGTATTATTTATAGATACTTGGGAATTCATCTCCACATGTATTATTAAATTATTGTTACAGCTTCCAAAGTGAAATATGTCGCTAGATAATGGCTAACGCTTCAGTACAATTACATACCTGAAAATATAGTAAACACTCTAAGGTGCTATGTCTGTACCCACCTCTACACTTCCGTTTACACCTATTGTCTTCGCTCAACCAATTTCATGTTATTATTTCAGTTTAGTTAAAAAGCAGCAATATTTTTCCTAGCATTTTATTATGGAGGGCAGTCCTAACATATACATATGTTTATGACCTAGATACTGTAGATGCCTCCTGCCTGGAGTGCTCACCTCCCACCATACAAAGAAAATTTGTATACGTGAGATTGATTAATTTGTTAATGGACGTGCTGGACAAAAATGCCGCTATTACTTCATTTAGAGAATGCTAACAAGACTCGCAATACAATACAATCATATAAAATGTAGAGGAGACATGAGGCTATACAGGTGTACAGTGATACAGTAATGGCATTTTTCCAAGTTTGATTTAAAAACTGCTGCAAAGTTCAACTTGGTGAATACCCAAACTGGCGCTTGGCTTGTTTTACTTGTACCAAATCTGTTTTTTAAATATTAACATATCTGATCTCAACCTCCAGCACAAAACCACAAGAGCCTGAATAGCCTGGTTATAATAAGGTGAAGGACTAACAAGTGATACACTGATTACTTAGTATACAGTATAGACATCTTCATCGATAAATCCCTGAAGACAAAAATATTGATCTATGAAACTTAATGCATTTTGCAAATAAATGGGTACATTTTTAATGTTTAGGTTCCATAAAAGAGAAGAACATAGAATGTGTAATGAAAACTGAATGCTAGCTCTTGTATTTTTTACTGAAAATATGGATTTCACTCTGCAACTTTGTAGTAATTTATATTCAGAAGACGCGTACTTGGGTTGGCCCATAAAGGCAAGCACAGTAAAGGCAGGAGGTTGAAATGCAAACTTCCAGTTTAGCGAACGCTATCAAATGGATAGCAAATATACCAGCAAACCACTTGCAAATGTTTGAATAGGCTGAGAAGCTTTGGATGTATAATGTCATTAATCATATATGATTACAAAGCAGTATCTATCAATAATTAGCACAAAAAAATACCCAACATACACCAATGTTTTTCTTTGTTGGAGCGATTTATCGATACGTATAGAATGAAAATGCTAATAAATGTGCAGTAACATTTATTTCAGAATCTAGAAAAAACATACCACCATTAAAATTATTCACTACATTTTGTAGTGTATTGGCAGAATAATTGGTTTATAAATTAAAGAACAATTATACTAAATAACATTACTTTCATAAATTAGAAATAGTGTTTATTATTTGCCTAAGGAGAAAATCCATTACATTTTAAGTTTTTATACTAAGCAACTAATTTTTGATAAAAGTCAACACTAGCAAATATTAAATGATTAATGAATTCTTTACTTGTTGGTTATTTTGTTCTATTCTCCAGTTAAACAGCAAAGTGAAGTTTTTAAAAGTATACACACACGCGATTAAATACAAAAATTCCAGTTGATGTATGTAAGTCCTTTTAATTGGGAATTAAGAGAGAGGTCCACTAAACATCATTATATATATATATACACACTATATGGACAAAATGATTGGGACACCTGACCATTACACCAACAGGGACTTTTATGGGATTGCATTCCAAAAACATAGACATTAATACGTAGTCGGCCCCCCCTTTGCTGCTATAACAGCTTCCGCTTTTCTGGGAAGGCTTTCAACAAGATTTTGTTTCTTTGGGAATTTTTGCCCATTCACTAAACCATCTTTATTGTCCAAAATGTCTTGGTATTCTGAAAAATTAAGATTCCCCTCTACTGAGCCTTGCCCAAACCCTGATTTCAAAATTTAGGAAGTTTGCCCCAATACTTTATATCTTTCCTCAAGGGATAGTCCCTGACCACCCCTCCATATGGTCCTCTGCTCAATTAGATTTAGTAAATTTCATTTCCCTAAATGTCAACTAAGTGTAAATCTATCATCCCATATTAATTTTCCACTCTACTCTTTGTTGATATCAGGGCTGTGTATAATGGACTCAAACATCCCTGCAAGACATGAAGCAGCTGGTATTTGTGCAAGAGTTGGAGGGAAGGAATGGCAATACATATTCATGCGGATGTGGGGATAAAGATTGTAAAGGGTATCAAGATGGCGAAGAGGAGTTGAAGAATGGGATACCTGCAGGTGGGGGTTCTTAGGAATCTGGAATGAGGCCCTTCTAGTGAAGGCTTGCTCAAAGTCTCATTACCTTGAAAAGTGGTCCTGTTTTATTCTCATAAAAGTATAAAAGCTTTACATTAGCAGATGTAATGTGACAATATACAGGGAAAAACTTCAAACATCTGCATAGTGTAAAACAGATTATGCCTCGTTAATTACCAGGTATTAGGGATGTGTGCTGTATATGGAATGGAAAAATCACAGAAACGCAATTCAACTCATAACCCGGAACACTGACTTCTTGCCAGCACTCCCAGAAGATACTTTAAATGTACCACAGAGCAGTGACAAACAGTGATTAATTACTGGTTTGAAAAGCAATTTGCTTTAAATAGTGCTAACACTTTGGGTTTCATTCCTTTCACATTTTGCTCTTTCAGAAGGCAAGTCTTATCTGCTCACATAGCAAGTATATTTTTTTTTCAGAGCTCAACATTTGGCTGTTGATATACTACGGTACAATATATTTTAT
>VKOC01028728.1:0-17649 GCA_009364415.1 Spea multiplicata
CTTATTTAACATCCTCCATGTTAAATAAAGTTTTTTTTAACTTTATTTAACATGGAGGATGTTAAATAAAGTTAAAACAAACAAAAAAACAATGTTTTCATTTATGGGCCGGGCAGGGGCACCGAGCGGTCGCTTGTGAAGTTTTCAGCAGCCGCTCGGCGCCCCTCACTCTCCCGCTCCCACCGCAGGACTCAACAAGGTAAGTTAGGGGAAGGAGCAGGGGGGGGTCAGTGAGAAGAGGGGGAGTCAGTTAGAAAAGAGGGGGGGTCAGTGAGAAGGGGCAGAGGTGGTAGATACATACAGGGGATAGATAGTGAGAAAGGGGAGTTTTGTTAAAAGTTTTTATTCCTTTCTTTTTTTGGGATGGGGGGGCGCCAGAGGAGTAGTCCGCACAGGGCTCCAGAACACCTAAGGCCGGCTCTGCCTATACACTTAATAAACCCATTATATATGCGTTAACCATCTACCTTATATGTAAATCATGCCTTCTTGACTTCCTGGTCTCTGAATCAATTTACCAAGATCTCTTCTTTGTTTTTTAACGGTTTTATTACACTTCCCGTACGTTTTGTTGCCGATCACAGCACCGATAAAGTTGAATTTTAAAAATAGATTTAAAAAAAGACATTGTCCTATAAAGTGTTAATCGGGTATTTTAAACACTGGCAGCAAAATTCTACTCTTTCTCCACTGGGAAATACTACATGGACAAGCGTGAAGACGCATAAAGTCGTGTTTAATCTCTGCCCTTAAGAATTCCATTTCAAATATCTCAATCTTTAGTCTTTTTTTCCGAAGGGGCAGAATTAACAGCACGACTCTCCGACGACCATAACCGCCTAGGATAAAAAAAGATATTTAGTTCTTAGACTTGACACGATCACCATAAATACTTTACACAATAGATTTCATCATGTTAAATACAACGGAACGAAGGCTGTTAGGTTTGACGCGTAGAACCTGATCTGGAACATGCTGTTTTGGGTTGTAATGGGTTGTTATGGGTTAAAGGGGGGCTCCAATGCGTATGATAACCCTTAAATGTCCCTAGGTGTCTCTTTTGAAAATGAATGGGGTGGATTCTGCAGAATACCCCATATGCCCCCTGCCCCCAGCTATTTTCTTTGCGGGAGATGTGTTCAGCCATGTGATTTGCTGGCTCGGTGAATATTTTGGTAATCGACCCACGGGGAGAACGAGTTTCTACTGATGTCAATGGGAACGTCTTCCTGCTTGAAGCAGCTGACCATGAATGAGAAGAGGAGCTGCAGCTCTGTGGCTGCAGCTTCTGCTTCCAATTAGTGCTTTCTTAACATATTTTTGTATTGTATTTGTATTATGTTTGCATGGTAAAGGACTTTAATATCCATTCTTCTTTATTGGGACTGTCGGAGACATTAAACTGTCCCTTTATGCAAGGCTTTTGTTTAATCGTACGACAAACACCTATTCCCGCGAAGATACATTTTATCGCGTAATTGTAATAAGCCTTCTAAAAATTACATTGAACGCAAGCAATTTCCCCTTAAATGGCTCTGAATATTTAAGCTCACAAATAAAGTTCTTGACCCCTCTATACGAGAGAAACAAGAGCATTATGTCCTGGAATGTTCTAATTTAATGGTAGGAAAGGGCAGCAACAGGACGTATTTCTCCTCTCGCAAGCAGTATTGCGCCAGACTTCTGCTTTAAAAGTAAAATAGAGGTTCTGCTTATCAGATAACTTTGTGAACGTCTAATTACATTACATTAAACCGAAAGAAACCGCTGTGATGTCCACACAAACCATCACTAGGGTCGTTCTATTACGTTAACGCGATACAGTTATTATGTTCACAAATACAATTAGTAATAATGCTGATAACTATGTAAAAATGTAAAAAATCTGCTTTCCTAAAGCACAGTCTAGTGTCGCGTACCTCGTTTTAGGAGAAGCTGGAGCTCTGGAGTTCTGGACCTTCGCCAAGGTCCTGTTTTCACACCACTTTTGGTTACATAGTTACATAGTTCATAAGGTTGAAAAAAGACCATCAAGTTCAACCCTTCTACCCAACCTTCCTACTCTTGATCCAAAAGAAGGCAAAAAAACCCTAAATTCCTTCTTGACTCCAAGAGGCCATCGGATTTCTCCTTGGATCCAGAAGCTCTAAATTATTAATTTATTCTACTTATAGGTTGTTTGGAGCTTTTTCTGAGCACGCAGACGGGGGTCTTGTTAGTCTTCTTGGGGATCTCATGCAAGTCAATGTTGGAGCTGGCTGGCGGCGAGTCCAAAAAAAAAAAAAGTCCCCCATGCTAATATCCCTTCACATTGACCAAAGAGTTCTCATGATAAAAAAACAAACAAAAAAAAAACAATAAAAGAACAGAAATAAAATCCAATGCTTCCTAAAGTTTCTCATCCCTCTGATGGATACATGCGGAATTGTAAAACACAGACAAACGCTCCAGGGGTCCTCCGCTTTCCAACCCCTCTCTTTTCCTTTACGTCTGCCATCTGCTACAATAATTGTTCCCATGCCAGGGTGTCATTTTTGTTTTGACAGCTCATTAATGCCGGTAATTAACTGGATTATCACCGAACCATATGAACCCCCATGTATTTCCTTGGAGCAATGTGCTTGGTCGGCTCGAACGCCCCTGCAGGGCGACCCGGAGAAGGGCGGTAAAAGGCCAAGTAGGGGGGACAAGTCCGAAACCCGAACGCAGTCCGGAACCAGACCGAGTCAGAAAAAAGGGATCAATCATATAGAACCCAACAATGGGGTAGCAGCTGGAGACTCCAACAATGATATAAAAAATGGAAGTCAAGGTCATGACCTCTGCAAGAAGAGAAGGCAAGGCCCGGAACAAAGCCAGGGGTCAAAAACAGGAACGGGGAACCGGAAGAGAGGAACATCCAAGATGCCGTAGCTACTTTTATTCAATGAATAATATTAATAATTTTGCCGGTTTATCTGGTTAAATCTGAACGCCGCAAAATAAACAGAAAGCGAGATCTCTGGGGCAAGTTCCTTGCCGTCGAAATTTCTGTTGGCCGACAGATTCAAGGAGAAGATCAAACACAGATGGCTACGACAAACAAAACTGTACGGAACGTCTGTGAAATAAAAATCTGAATTTTATTTAATTTGACAAGATTAAGAGGAAAATCCATGTTTTTATACAAAGAATATTTTGGTTGACATGGAACAAAAGCACGGCATAGATTTCATATTAGGGATGATCTTTGTCCGGCATAGACTTTATTACCCTCTACCGCTTCTGCCGGGAGGCTGTTCCACTTATCTACTACCCTCTCAGTAAAGTAAAAAAAAAAATACATACATCTTAAAGAAAAAAAATAAACTTTCATTTTACTTTTTTTGGGTAAACTTTCCTCTGAATTTATCCCGTTCATGCACTACTGGGAAATTATAGGTAACAACAGGAAAATGACTAGAAGTTGGCAGCGGAGTACGGAGCAGCTGGCGTTAGCAGCCCTTCTCTTGGACGGTGATGATGTTTTTGGCTCAAAGAGACGTGCCACCTGCAGGCTTCAGTGTGACGGCTTTGTGCAAATAAACATTTGAAGGAAACAGCAATAGAAACGTTCACAAAGCTCGAAAGCCGAAAATGCAAAAAATAAAATGATTATTGTATATCCGTCGGTAATATTTTTTAATTCCATATGTGCCGCTGCAATAATTAAGCAATTAAGGGTATTTATGTAGTGGGCGGTATGGTTTATTTGGGTGTTTGAATAGTTTATACAAAGCCTGTGCCTTGGGACAGGAAAATATGCAAAACCTCCCTTTTTTTTTTAATTTCTCTTCTTTTTTTGCCGCTGACATAAATGTATCTGCAACTTCAGATTCTGATTGGGATTAGCATAAATATATATATTTTATTCATAAGCGTTTTTCAGGAAATACTCATTTTATTTTATTTATTTTGCTAGCGTGATTGTTGGAACTCGAATTGCGCGCACATTAAAGTGGAAATATTCAAAATATTCCTGTTTCTAGATATAAATAAGACAGCGGAGTATAAAATTCCGTGTGAATATAATCACCCACCTGGAGACTAAGAATCCAAAGGAATATGTAAGTTAAATAAAAGTTATGGCATACCTGCCAACTGTCCCTGTCCTGAGGTCCCCTAAAACGTCTCAGTAAAGCCCCATCATCTAGCCACGCCTTTAACCACACCCCATAAAACGTATTTAAATATTTAGAGATGTGTCACCCTTGTCACCTTCTATAAACTGAAGCTACAACAACAACTACTCTCAAGCATACTCAGGAACTGGATTCATGGGTCTCTGCCTCTTCTGGGGGAGTGGCTTCATGAGGGGGTGGGGCTAAGCACAGAGGTGAAGGTAGTGATGCAGGGGAGGTGCAAGCACTAGTGAAGAGAGCATGGGTGGGTGTGGCCTAACACTGCTCCCCGCCACAAGAAAGAGGAAGGTGCCTCAGAGACCCAAGGAAAGAAGAGCTTCTACCGGAGACTCCAGGTCAAACCAGATATGATCTGAGGTTTGCAGTCAATTTGCTTCCTATGGGAGTTATTGTGCTTTGGGGCAGATACAAGACATCTATAATATCCTACAGCTTACATATTTGTAGATTTTTAAAAAAGAAAATCATATAAAAAAAACATACAAAATTATTTCTAAAAAAGCAGCCAAATTGTAGAAGTAGAAGTTGGGGGAATTTTTTTTAAATATGGGGAATTGTGTGTTAAGTAAGTGTAGTGGGGAAAACCAATGCTAAAGTATAAAGAGAATAAAGTTCTCACAATATTCAAGGTGCTGTCCCACCTGCTGAATTGAACACTATTATCACTAAATGCAGCATTAGAAACATCATATCCGGTGGAGCGATTACTGAAAAATGGCGGAAGTAGAACTTTCTGCCTGAAATCATTAATGGGAAGATCTTGTTCTCATTGGTTTTCCATCGGCTTGGAATTTTTTTTCAGAACACATTACGAGCAGTGAGATAAAGGCACTCCTCATTGTGGGCAAAAAAGAGAACTTTTAGTGGTATAGCCATGGGGCATAACTAGAAACCATGTGGCTGCAGAGGGCTTTGAGTCTGTAGGGGGTCCTACATATAATGGCTGCTGACTTATGTCTGCTCAGGGCACAGAGCGATGGATGGGTAGGCATCTTCCTTCCACTTGGCCCTTCAATGGGATATAATTGTCACAGCTCTGGAAAGGGGGCATGGCCAGTACTTGCTTACATGAGCTTCCACTAAGTTAAGCTAAGATAATTGGATCAGGATTTGGCATCTTGGACTTGAACCTGCTTGTCGGGACTGTTTATAATTTAACAGATTGATAAACAGCTGTGACCTTGCCCTCCCTCAAATCTCTAAACTGTAGATGCTTGTGAATTGGCCAAAAATACGATTTAAGTGAATCACCTGCAGGACGGTAAAGTGTAAAAGTAGGCTGCTCAGAGATACAGTAACCTGTAAGTTGCCTGCAAGTTCTCATTGATCCTGCATGCCCTCACCTGAAACGTGCAAAATTTAACGTTGTATGTCCTTGCAAACAAGTCGTATTTTAGAGAATACGTGAGAATGCAAGGGCATGCAACATCAGTCAAACTTTAACTCGACTGACAGCTAAACTTCTTAGTGAATAGATCCCCCTTGTGTCTAACCTGACTGTTTTTGAATGGGCTTGCACTACAATTTTAAGTTAACGAGGTATATGGTCAAAATAATTCTTATTTTGCATGCAAATAAAAAGTAGACTAAATAATAATTCATAAAATAGAAATTTTTAATTGTACTTTTGTGTAGTTTTAAATAATTTATACTTTATAAAAAAAGAAAACCAATAGCAGGACATTTCAACTAGTTATGCTCTAAACACTGGAAGACCAGTAATAAAAATATATATATTTTTTAAAACAATCTTATACATGCATGTGCCTTTAAAAAGTGTTTAATATAGTATAATATACATAGATTTTTATGCTTTTTTAATTATTGTATTTTTGCTTTCGGGGACACCTCCTCTTTCATATTTTTCATTGAAACGTTCCTTAATTCGCTTGTGACCTTCGTATATAAATTGCAATATAAAATATATTGTCTGAAAATGATATTAATCAACAGCTACAACACTCATGAAACTGCATGTTTTATAGAAAAACAAGGTAACATGCCAAGGTAATGGCCTCGAGAGAAGTCGACTCATATTTTAAAAGTAAATTATTATTCCGTATACTTTGATTTTCATAAAAAGGACATTGTGTGTATAGCTGAAAGGTCATAAAGGTCATGGCTAGATGGAACAGCCACATTTTCAGCTAAAAATAAAAAATAACTTTTTGACTCTAAAGCCTCAGCCTTCCAGTTAAATAAATAGTCACATAATATAAAAGATGATTTAAAGCATTGCCCGTATTCACCTTTCCTAACACAAGATGCAACTAAAGCTCTTGTTTGCCCTCATTATCTCCCATTTAGAGAGCATAAGGTAGTGAACGAGAATGAGAGTGTGTGAGAGCGTGAATGAATGTGAGTGAATGTGGGCTCGCCTAATTTCAGACAAAAATTTTGAGCTTTTTGATTTGTTTTCGTCATGAGGGGCCTGCCCTCGTTTTCATGGCTTTGTAGGAAGTGCCAAATTTGCCTAAATTCTGTAGATTTGCAGTTTGTATGAATCCGAATGCACAAGTCTTACGGATGCCATAACACACTAAGTGTCAGCAATGTATCCTGGTCTAGGCTGACTAGGGCCAGGAGGGCTTTCCCCCAGCCGAAAAACCAGGCGATAAATCTTCCTCTTGGTCGATCTGTTCTGATCAATCTGTAGTCCTCTGAGGGCCAGTCCTAGGGCAGCATCTAATGTAAATAAATACCCCGCTGCTAAGGGTAACTGTGGTAATTAATTAAAATCTATTTTTATAGTATTCATTTTGTTAATTTCCATAACAATTTCATTTAAACTCTTTTGTTAAGTAGCCCCATAAAAAATGTACTTTCAATTATTAGAAAGTAAAACCTTTAATCGTATGGCTTATTTTTGTTACTAAATACAATTTTTTCCTAAAAAACAAAGAATTTTGTAAGATGGTTTCTACATACATACATCTCATTTAGCCAAATCTATACAAATACTCGTCTGAAGCGCCTGTATCCGCGATGTCCGGTGGAGACGTACACCTGCTGTTAAGACAACCTCGTCAGTCCCGATACGTTTTGGCAGCCAAGTTCTTCGGCTCCCGAGGTGTACGTTTCTGAAACGCTGCTGAGCGACAGCCAAGTAAAGTCTCCGAGCCTAATTACCCTTCAATAAGGAGAATGCCGAGCCTGGCTGCACACCCCCCCTCTGCTCCCCAAATAACTTGTGATGGAGAATAAAGGGACCCCAGCGAAGAGGTTGCGTAATTTTTAATTAATCCAATTAAGGTTGTGCCTGATACTCGCGCTTAACATGTATTCTGGTGTTTATTAAGGTGTTAAAAAGCACAGATCAGTGGAGCGCGCTGAATGAGTTAAGGACCGCTTGCTGTCTCTCTTGGTACTAAAGTATTTCTGAAATTACGGTATCCGCTTTACAGCGCACTCTGTGTGAAACGGGTCTGAATAAAATGAAATTTCCCAGCCTGTGACCCAATAAACATTCTACAGGAGATGATGCGTACGGGGTTAAAAAAAATAATAATTGAAGGATCAACGTCATTTTATATCAGAATATTTTCTTCTGAATTTAGATCTAGCCCAACCAGTTGCTTAGCATATTTACATCAATTTTGCAGCGAAGCCCCCCTTCAGCAAACTGATGTTATTGCTTCCCGCGTGCGGTGGAAATTTGTCTCACGATGTTGACCTAGACTGCCCTTATAGTTAGAACTTGTCTGATAGGGCAATGGAAATC
Source organism: Spea multiplicata (assembly GCA_009364415.1). Taxonomy (NCBI): domain Eukaryota; kingdom Metazoa; phylum Chordata; class Amphibia; order Anura; family Pelobatidae; genus Spea; species Spea multiplicata. The sequence goes on from VKOC01028728.1 coordinate 7,882, forward strand.
GTGAGTTAAAATCTGGGATTTTTTTGAGCCGAATTACATAGAATCTGCCGGCAGATCGGCCCCATTAGGCCCCCATCTATTAGTCCGTTTCTCCTGCTGTAAAGACTCAAACCTTAATCAGTCGTTGGTCTCGTCTTAGATTCAGGACCCATATACCTATCCCGCGCATGTTTAAATCCTCTCACTTCTACTGGGAGGCTGTTCCACGTATCTACCGCCATCTAAAGTTAATGGGGAACACACACCTTTGGCAATGTTGGTTATTCAAAAAGGGTAGCATTCTCATGAGCGCTAAACAAAGGTAAAGTGATAGAAGAGGCTCCAAAAAGCAAATAATAGCCAGTTCCCAGGCCACATGGCCTTTTCACATGCTTCAGAATTGTCCAAATGAATAATACATAAATATAATAAATAATACATAATAATATAATCTAAATGATGTCATAATTCTCCAGGAAAAAAATGGCTTATTGGATAGCAAAACCTTTTCTGTTCCAAGCAGTTGTGAATACATGGCACAGCCTTCCAGCAGAGGGCTTTGCAAAAAAAAAACGATTTCTCTCTGTTCTTTTGCATTTTAAGAGCTATTTATGTGGCACAAATGGAATGTTTTTATACCTCGCTACCTTTCGCGTGGGTATAATCCGTCCTTGCGCGATGCTCCAAATTTCTCTTCAAAGAGTTTTCACAAAATGCAACATTTTGTATCCAGGAGAACCGAGTGGGAGTGCGGAACAGATGTTTTATGGAGGTGTATAATAAACCGGCAGACAAAGTCATTAAGAATCAATTAGGGAGGGAGAAAATTATATTTTTTCCTAAAGCTCAGGATTTATCAAACCATTAGTAATCTGGAATTTATCTTTAGCTTGCATAGCAGAAAAAAAAAAATCTGTCTGAAGATCAAAATTTATTTCCGAAAGGGCAAATTCATGAGAGTTTTAGAGAAGTTTCTGGGTTTATATCTGCAGTTCTGTGATTGGTCACTATATGGCCAAAAGTATGTGGACACCTGACCATCACACCTGTGTGACCTCCATGGACTTCCCATTCCAAAACATGGCCATTAATATGGAGTTGGACATCCCTCTTCCATTTTTTTGCAGCTATAACGGCTTTCACTCTTCTGGGAAGGATTTCCACAAGATTTTGGGGAGTTTCTGTGGGAATTTTTGTCCGTTCATCCAGTAGAGCGTTTGTGAGGTCAGGCGCTGATGTTGGATGAGACGCCCGGCTCGCAATCTCCGTTCCAGGTCATCCCAAAGGTGTTCGACGGGGCTGAGGTCGGGACTCTGTGCGGCCGGTCAAGTTCTTCCAAACCAAACTCATCCAACCATGTCTTTATGGAGCTTGGTTTGTGCGCTGGGCTCAGTCATGCTGGGATAGAAAAGGGTCTTCAACAAACTGAGTTGTAGGCATACATACTAAAATGTCTTTGTATGCTGTGGCATTAACATTAATATCATTGGAACTAAGGAGCCCAAACCCTGATAATCAGCCCCGGACCGCTATGTCTCCTCAACCGAACTTTCCAGTAGGCATTCTGGTAGGCGGTGTTCTCCTGGAATTCACGAAACCCAGGTTCATCCATCAGACTTCCAGACTCCAGAGAACACATTTCCACTGCTCCAGAGCCCAGTGGCGGTGGCTTTACACTACTCCAGCTGACGCTTGGCATTGTGCATCGTGACCTTCTGCTTGAGTGCAGCTGCTCGGCCATTAAAACCCATTTCAAGAAGCCCCCAAATCCTAGGAAGGTGACATTCCTAGCAAGGCCGAAAATTAATGAACTGACTTGTGGGAAAAGAGGCATCCTATGACAGCGCCATGTTTAAAGTCACTGAGCCCTTTAGCGTGACCCGTTCTACTGGCGAAGTTTGCCTACGGAGACGGGTGCCTATGGGTTTGCCTATCTCATGCATGTTTAAATCCCCTCACTGTATTAGCTCTACCACTCCTGCTGAGGGGCGGTTCTACTGATCTACCTCCCTCTCAATTAGGTAAAATATGTCATAACATACCCTAGGTTTCATTTTAAATAGTACAGTTATAAAGGACGTTACATTTGTGTAACCAAACAAAATAACGTGGAACACCAAAGATTCCAATGAACAAACCAACATATAAAACGATTCCACCTTTATTATGGCTCTTTGTTTTGGACAAAGATAGAGAATTAGGTCGTGCCAACGCGTTTTGAGCTCATAGGCATCATCCTGGACGACCCTCGCAAGCAGGTTGTATTTTATTATTTTTTTAAAAAAACATAAAAAGTTATAGAACATTTTTTTTAAAAAAAACCTTTGTTACGATTTCTTTGTCCTGTGAAATATTTTAATTAACCCCTTAAGGACAACGGACGGTCCCTGAACCCATCGAAAACAATGCATTTTCAGCCCGTGCATGTACGGGCTTTGTCATTAAGGGGTTAATACATTTTGACCACGAGCTCATAAACAAGATATCATCCGCAGATCGTGACGCGATTTCTGAATTACCTTTTGTATAAATGTTAAATAACAGAGCTGGTACAAAAAAAAAATTAAAACGATTGAAATTTTACAGTGAATGGTAAACAATACTGTGTGCAAAGAAATCAATTTTATCATCGCATTCAGATTTAAAGAATTACAAGGACAAATTGCTTTTTTCTGAACAATTTGTTTTCTAACCTAAGGTTAATGCCCAAAACATCTTTTTATCCGCCGGTCCCTGATTGCAGTTACACGAGGTTTGTTCTAAATCTTGATTTTGTTTAATTAGCCGCGTTGAAATAGCGATGTAGCCTCGGCACTGGTAAGCGCTGCTGCGTGTAGCCCCGGTGGCAACCCTTCTTGTATTAAATCTCCAGCTATGTCGGTGCCGCGGTGACCGGCGGTCATCGATATCTGTCATAGCCTAAGGGTCAGGCAGATGTCAGCCGGCTGGATCGATCAACTTCCATCTGAGCCGGTCGAGCCGGTCAAGCCGGTCTAGGGGACGCTGTAAATTATAACTTAACTCCATTTACATAATTTCTGGGAACTTTCTAACCGAGCCGACCCCGAGAAACTTGACGTATTAACCCTTTCACAGCTTTTGATAAAGCACTTGAAGTGTCTCTTTTTCCGCGGCTGGTATGATATTCATTGTACTCTTTTTAATTTGTTCATTTCTTTTTTTGGATATACATTTTTTCTATATCATATTTATATATATATATATATATTTGGGATCAAGCATCCGAATAAAAGATTTTTATTTATATCAAACGTTTATTTGATTACTTCTATCTTCATGGAGTGCCGGTGTTCCTTTTTCTGATTAACCCGTTAATAGCGCACCGTAACTGATGAATGATTAATGTTTGGCAACTAAAGCATTAACTCCTTAAGTATACAAAAAACAAAATACTGTCTGCGCTTCTCACCCTAATAAAGTTGGCAACAAATATATAAACATAATAAAAATGAGAGGTTTTGGTTATATGAATTGGCCAAAGCATAATTAAGCTCACCCGCCACGTCAAGGCACACTCTCAATAGGGTGAGAACCGACTCTCACCTCCTACATAGTGGGCACACAAAGCAGTTTATACGGCTACCAAAACCTTATTAATGTGTTGGGGGAGGTGCAATTAAACCTCCTCCCAATTAACCCCTGGACAGCAAGCTGCAACCCGACTGATGAGGAGCCAACAACCTCAAATATGTGCAAACAGGGAAAAGAAACAATGTCGGTGCGCTAAGCTAGTCACAGGCTCAAAAATACAAATGTATAATATGAGGCCTACCAAACAGTGTGACAGTATTTTGTTTTTTGTATACATTGTACAGCCAACACACTGTATTTGCAGCGGCTCACACTGTTTGGTAGGCCTCATATTATACATTTGTATTTTTGAGCCTGAGACTAGCTTAGCGCACCGACATTGTTTCTTTTCCCTATTAACTCCTTAAGGACAGCGGGTTGTCCTTAAACCCAGTAATGACAATGCATCGTGAGACTGTACATGTACCAGCTTTGTCGTGAAGGGGTTAAACGAGCATTAAAATAATGCTTTACCCAGAGAATCACTTGACTATCCTCGGAGTCCTAAATTATTGAAACAAGCCCCATTTTGGTTACCATTATCTGTACGATTGGTTATAGAATTTTCTTTAGGACATAAATCTCATCACAAAAAAATGGAAATTTGAGATCCTATTTAGTAATCTGTAAAATATGTTTATTGGTAAGTAAATATACCAATGTAGAATAAGTAGTAGTTTTAATAACAGTAATCTTTTATATATATATATATTTTTTTTTAAACACTCTTATAAGCATTGGTGCCATGTAGGAAAGTATATAATATACAGTAAATAATTTTAGATGTATCATGGACTCGAATTTAGATTTTTCTACTAATATCCAAACTCTTGCATTAAAATCCATTAAAAATATTGCTTACATTATTTTCTTACATATAAAATATTTAAAATATTACTGAGCAAGTCGTTTCCCTCTCAAATTCTATCATTGTCCTTGAAAGAGTGTAGCGTATATGACAGACTGTACGGCTCCCAAGAAGTGTGTTTACAAAAAGTGTTTTATTTTGCCTTCTGACATTGGAGCGCTTTGTAATCATCATCAAGAAGAACCTTGAATTTAAGAACGTATCTTCTTCTCAAGGACCTCCGATTGGAGTGCCTTTCAACATCACATTCTGTATCGTTTCATCGAACTATATTTTGAATCTTGTAGTTAAGAATTTTTTATAAGGTTATATATTTTTTTAATTTTTTTTGTAATTGAGGAAGAAAATTAGCAGGTTAGGGACATGTGCACCCGGTGCCAATAACATATCCTGGCCTAGGGTGGCAGGTCTAGGTGGGAAGCAGTCTGGTACAAAAGCGGGGGGGAGGCAGACCACCTTCTTGGGTGACCAAGCCATCTAGTGCTCCACGACACGGTGGGCTCGTTGCAAGGGAGATCTCATATTTAAAATATGGAGGCTGTGCCGGCTAAGCAGAGCCTCCATAGACAGACACACGGAGAGCCTGTTATTGTATTTTGGACATCTGCTGCTGAGGGGGGAGGTGACTGGGGGGCTGCCCTGGGTCTGCCTCAAAGGAAAATACATCAGCTCCAACCCCATCTCTATGGAAGTAACCTCTGCACTGTTTAATTACAAAAAAAGTCACTAACCGCTAAGCCTGTGGCTTTAGATTTTTGCAAGTTACAGATGAGGGCATGCGAGTTCAATGTGAATAATCCCCATATCGAGCCGTTCCCCGTGCTTATGTCAATAGGCAGCCACTGGCCTTAAAGTGCCAGGGCCACCTTGTCATCCCCAGTCCAGCCCTGGTCCTGAATTAATGTCTTGTCTTTGGAGCAGTTAACACCGGCCTGGATTGGGCCAGGAGAACCCCTGCTGTGTTCCATTTAACCCCTTAAGGACAATGGGCGGTCCCTAAACCCATTGAAAACAATGCATTTTGAGCCCGTACATGTACGGGCTTTGTCATTAAGGGGTTAAGGTGACATTTTATCCTGGAACAACGTACATATTTCTTTAATATAACAACAACAAAAAAATGCGAATTAATCTGCAAGTCCTTTTTATAGAAGAACCAATTATCTTTTGTATTTTATGTCTCAATATAATCTTTTCTGCAATCGCGATTCCCCTGTCCACACACAGATCTGGATTTTATTGATAGCAGTAAATTTTACAACGGAGACACACTCAGCCGAGTCCCTCGGTTATTCTTCTGTCAAACCCAATGCTTCCAGTGCATATTTTAGCCGTTTGCAGCAATTAAAATGAAAGAAGAAATTTGTGCTTCTTAAAGCAATGATTAGCGATAACCGATTTTGCACTTTTAAGCAGCCATTTTTATTTAACTATTACCTGTTTGGAAGGCACTTTCTAATGTGTATTCCCCATCAAAGGGTTACTGGGAACCTGGAAGATGATAACGAATAGCATATTGTGATTTAGGGCAACTAGGGGCAGCTAGGGGCATTATCGCATTATAGGCACACCTGGGCACGTCGAGTTTCACCCGGTGTCTCCGAGTGACGCACTGCTTCCCTGGGTCTCCAAGGCAGTAACTGTTACTTTCATCCCAATTCTCCTCTCGCTACATTTAATGATACCTGGGCTACTGCTTCTCTTGTCTGGGGCTACCACTGCCCATTCTATGGCTGCCCTCCCCTCAATCAACTAGAAACATAAATAAGTGACGGCAGATAAGAACCACACAACCCATCCAGTCTGCCCGACCTCTGAATACTTTCCTTAGTCCCTGGCCTTATCTTATATCTAGCTTCGCCTAATGCCTATCCAATGGTTGCTTAAACGCCTTCACTGTATTAATATCTACCACTTCTGCTGGAAGGCTATTCCATGCAACCACTACCTTTTCAGTAAAATAATATTCCCTGATATTACTTCTAAAATTGTGCTCCTCTAGCTTAAGACTATGCCCTCTTGTTGTGGTAGTATTTATTCTTCTTTTAAATTAACACTCTTCCTTTATCATGTCGATTCCCGTTAAGTATTTAAATGTTTCTATTGAACTGAACCAGCGGCGTAACTAGAAACCACAGGGCCCTGGTGCTGCCGGGCCCCCCCCTTCCAACATACAACTTATGTAAACACACAAATTACACACACTCATACTCACTAGCACACGCTCCAACTCACTTACACATCCATGCTCACACACACAAGTAAACATCCATGCTCACACACACAAAAGTACACATCCATGCTCACACATACACAATTTACACACACACACTCTTGTAAAGCCGCTTCTTGAGTAAAGGGGCCCCCTGGACCAATAGGGAAGGGGGTCATGACTTCTAGCCCATGCACAGGGCTGCAGTCAGGGTCTCTTTTTATTGGTGGGTAGGGGTAACATTGTTGCAGCTATAAGGGTTAGATTGGGTGTAAGAGATGAATCTTACCTCTTTCCCCTTTGTCACCAGCAGCCTGCAGACGTTCCCCCCCGCCCTATTTTCATGTTATACGCCTCGAGGTTTTGTTGCACTACGTTTGGTCGGTTTGTGTTATTTATATGTTTGTTACCTTTCTTTTCAATCTTGTCTTGTTTGATTGTCACAGCTGAGGTCTGGGTACCCTGGCCAGCGCGGGTTACAAAGAAGCATGGTATGTGTGCCCATAATGGGCTTGGGGAGGCGCGTCCCGTGGGTGGCTTATGGCACCTAAGGGGCTAGGACTCTTGGCTCGTTGGGGTAATTATCTGCCTGTTGGGCTTAGTGCTTAACAGCTGGCAGGTCGTTTTAGAATTGGTGGTGTGTTTTACCGCTGGCCTGGGGAATGTTTATTCTAATAAAGCTGTGGCCAAAAGCCCTACCCCACTAATGTGTCCTGTGTCTTCATTTGGGGTACTCGGGTGGGTAATTTTTAGCCCTCCGGTTATGGGCTTAAGCAGTAAGGAGAAATTCAAGTAGCCTACTCTCCAAAGTTCACAGGTATGATTATGAATGAATTCCCTCCTCCCTGCTGTTCAATGGACCAGAAACCACCCCGGGTGGGGGTATCTTTATACTCGTGCCATATGTTCTTCTGGGATAAAAGATTCCATCCCGGCTCTCAGAGTAAATTAAGTCCAGGGATGCAGCTGGGGAGCAACATCCGAGGTCAGCCCATAAATACAAGCCTGAAGATTTTGGTTCTATATCAGGACTGGCTTTCCGAAACAGGGACACCTGATAGGTATGATACGTGTATCTGACCGGAGACACTTACGCTAAGTATTAAATGTACTGACTCTTTGGAAAAAGCTTAGCCTGCAGGTAGCTTTAACACATCAGCAGAATCCCTCCCCGCTGTCTCCGCACATTTCATTTCTGCTAAATAAACTATTAACATAATAGACTGAAACTGCAAATTCAATGTTTTCATGGAAAAGTCATGAATCATAATGTTTGGGGGGATCTTTCGAGAAGGTAACGGCCACATTAGGCCTTTTATATCTCATCGATCCTAAAAAAAACCTTTTTCACCGTTGACAAAAAAATCAAAAATGATTTTAAGGCAGCTTCTTACACTTTAATCATTTAATGATTTTACTAGAATTCTGCTAATGGATAGGGGGTCCAGCATCGCGTGGCTTTATTTCACATGCAACGTGATAAACTCCTTTTCAGCTAAAACAAAAAAAAAAGACTGCTACACAAAATAACATAAAATAAAAGAAAAAAAAATGTAAAACATTTAAAATAATTAAAAAAATGTAAGTTAACAGCGCTTGTCACATCTGATTTCAAGTCTTTAGTCAAAGTTGATACCTTTTATTGAACATAGAAACATAGAATTTGATGGCAACTTGATCTCGTGTTAGATTCAGGAGCCACGTGCCTATCCCATGCATGTTTAAATGAACCTTTACCACTTCTGATAGGTGGCTGCTCCACTCATCTACTACCTTCCCTGCAAAATAAAACTTCCTCGTTCTATCTATTCATAGGATTCTCAGGTGCTGGGTTATGGTCTAACATTTCTCCTTCTTTGAAATAAATCCTTTTATGCGTTTAAATGTTTCTATCACTTCCCCTCTCTTTCATCCAAACGTATCCATATTGGGCCAGCACAGAAAATGTATGTAAAGTTACATAAGCTTTTGGGACCTCAGAGGTCTCTTCTTCATATCGGCTTCCAGGAAAAGTATGAAAAGGAAGATATACCTCGCCTAAAAAATGGGAAAGGGGAGCGATCATTCAAAACAGGAGTGATGGGAGTGATAAAGGGCCGTTGGAACACAGGAGTGATGGGAGTGATAAAGGGGCCGGAGTGAGGGAGTGATAAGAGTGATGGGAGTGGTGATAAGGGCCATTGAACACAGGAGTGATGGGATGGTGATAAAGGGCCATTGGAACACAGGATGATGGGAGTTGGCCATTGCACACCATGGGACACGCAGGAGTGATGGGACACACAGTGATGTGATGGGAGGACCACTGGGAACAGGACCACTGGGACACAGGAGTGATGGGAGTGATAAAGGCCTCTGTACGCCTATGAAGAGATTCCATTAAAAATCAGTCTTTCCAGCTACAATAGTCAACATTAACCCCGTCTGCGCTGGATTTCTGATCCATTTCATGTTATTTTAATTGGGAAAATCTGTTTTTCTTTCAAAAACAAGGATATTTCTAAGTGACCCCAGACTTCTGAATGGTAGTGGTTTTATATATAATAGTAATGAGGCTAAATTTGGTTATATTAGCTTTTAACAAATAGATATATTTTTTTTAGAAGTGAATATTTGCCAGATTTGTCCTTATTCTGTCCTGGAAGAGCTCAGAATTTGTAAGACTGTTACTTTTTTTTTTTATATCTCTACAAAGTAAAGTAAAGAGACACTTCTAATAATAAAGAGCGCCGCGGCAGCGCACCGACAGAGAACAGGCGTTTCAGGCTGAGATATTAGAGATGCGCCGCGCGCCGCGTGAGGCTCTGATTTTTCACTTTATAGCAGGATGTCAGGTCGAGTGTGAATTTCCCCGCAGCCCGGGCTCTGGTGAGAGATTATGGCGGATGTATATCGGAAAATAGATGGAGAAATCTCGTCAGACGAAGCAAATTCTTCACAAAAAAAAAATATAAAACACCCATGTAAAGTTATCTGCCCCATAAATCCTTGCTCTTAGATATAATTGGGCTATAGACTACAAATGTACCTAACTTTTACTGACCTTCCCATATCTATCTATCCATCTATCATCTATCTATCTATCTATCCATGTATCTATCTATCTATCTATCCATCT
>VKOC01028732.1:0-12766 GCA_009364415.1 Spea multiplicata
TAAGAGACAGATATTCAGGCTTTTTGTTTTTTTCCTAAATTAATATTTTGATTTTGGGGGGTCGTCTTATAATCAGGGTCGTCTTATAATCGAGCAAATACGGTAAATAGTTCTGAGTAAGGTCTTCCCCGAGCGACCTATAATCCTAATCCCTTAAACAGGCAATTTTGTGCCAGGAGCGGCAGAGGCATGGTCTACCTGCCTTGCAGATTATTTTACAAAGAATCATTTTGCAGGTCACAGGGATGCTCAGACCTTTAATATTGATTGGACCCTGTGTAAGCATTTGCTTGCCCCACACTGCCTAGCATGCAATCACACACAAAGCCAAAAAAAACAACAAAAAAACAAAAGTACTTGCCTCACTAACTCTGCAGATTACTATGTGGCTGTCAGAATCAGTCCAGTCTTCCCTCCTTCTTACCATAGTTTAACTCCTCATGAGGTGTCACATTCTCACATTCAATCGCTCATTCAAACATACTCATGCATTCACACATACTCATTCATACTCCCTCCTGCACCCTCTTCATTTCTTGCAGATTTCATTATGTTTTTCACTCACTATTCCAGCAATGTCTCTTTTACCACTAGGGGGAAGAAGAGACGTTACTCGCACAATGTGCGAGCAACACAGAAGTAAGATGCAGGCCTCTGGGGAAGTGGCCTCCAGGTCCCCAAGAGTGGTAGGCTGTGCCGCAGGTGTGGCCCCTATGACCATGGTTGTTCTGGGTTCAAGGGGCAGCTATGGGCCCCCAAGGAATGACCGGGCCTGGGGCAGCTGCCTCTTTTGCCCGGTGTTGAAGACGGCCTTGGGGAAGCTTCAATAGGGTTATTGTTTAAACTATAATACTATAATATATTGGCAAATGTTATGTTGGGTTTTACACCGACAATATCTGTATAGAAGTTTAGGGGAAAAAAAAGTATTTTTTATGGCTAGAGATCTATAGAGCCAGAAATATCTAGGGTCCCCCTGGACAGACGCGGGAGGCCTGATTCTAATTATTCATAGACGTCAATCTTGCAGAACCACAAAATGCATTTACATAGTTCACCAAAGAAGTTAATTGAGAACATGTGTAAACAATTATTATGTATGTATAAGAACAGAAAAAAGCTGTTATTCTATGATATCTCGAGTACAGCTGTGTTTTGCTAAATTAGCTTTTTGTGGTTTAAGGTGCCTCACGGCACTGTATCCCTATTATTACTGTTTGAGAAAACATTGATGTTTTAACCATTATATTCTCTGGGTAATATGTGAACTAAAACGGAAGAAAACAGTCCAAGACTTAATGCCAAGTGAATACAATTAAATAAAATAAAAAATGATTATCTTAAATGTATTGTACTATCCATTTTATTTAAGTTATAGTGTGTATCTTTTCCAGTTGTGCAATATGTTATATATACCCATACCTGGAAACCCCCCGAGGTTGACCCTGAGCTCTCCTCCGTGCAGAGGAGTGGTGCTTTGCTACTCCTACTCCCTGCCTAATTTTGCTCCCAACCCATTTTGGTGTATCTGCAGCTAGCCAGCTAGCCCATCCCTTTACTGTGGCTAACCCCACCCCTTACATGGTAAACCCTGCCCCTCGTGCAGCTAGCCCCACCCAAAAGAGGGAGACATCTGGGTAGCCTACTCTGTAAAATTCCCATATACCTACACACATTAAAGAAACTGATGAACGTATTCTGTGGAAAATATTAAAAAAGTTATTGCTGTAAGATAAATGTAACCAAAACCTTTCACTTTGTTGCTGTAAGGGGATTAATTATGGTATATAGTTAGGGAGAACGTTCTACTTCTGTCTTTCTAACCTATAAAACATTAAGCATCATTACATTAATTTACCAAAAACACATATTGCTTTTTTCACTAGAGATACTTTTTTAACTACTATAATATGTACTCATTTTTCAGGGGGCTTACTAGGGCTCTGGAGTATTGGTTTGTTTACTAGCCTACTATTGGTTGTATGAAGTAACTAGCTAGTTGTTGTGACCAATTAGTCCTACTACAAGTCCCCACGGAGTTAACTTGGAAGATATCTGTACAATAATCTACTGTATTTAAGCAGGAAAGCATACTAGTACAGAAAATGCTGCCGAGTACAATGAAATTAGTGTGGAATATAAGAGAGACACCACTTCAGAACCAGAATTCCAGAATCGTTAATTAAAATTAGCAAACCTGCCTTCCGTGACACATCTGCTTTCCACATCAGCCGTACCTGAGTCAGATAGATAGAAGGGAGAAGAACATGCCCTGTCACAGGTGCTACCTAAGACTACCTTCATCTGCCTATGGCATAAATATATTCGACAATGGACAGGGGTCAGCATGGGCTCCCTGACTGGTCTGCGGCTACACAGCCCCATATGCAACATACTGGTATTGCCTGTGTGTCCTGACACCTATCAGACCCAGCATTAAGTTTTTTTAACAATTTCAGCTAGAGTAACATGGATTTGACCTCACGGCTACCCTTCGCTCCCATGTGCACCAATGAGCCTTGGCCATCCATGACCCAGTCGCTGTTTTTACTTCCTTGGACCACTTTTAAGGGTTGTAGCTCTTCAACTTCATGGAGAGTCTTATTTATCACAAGTGAAAAACCGTAAGAGCCATTGCTGCACACAACTGCAAAACATGAAAACCTGGTACAAGAGAGCTGTGAGGGATGTGAAATTAACGGCTGCCATGACAACCTGCAGTCACAACACTTATACTGAGGATATAGGAGCACCTTCTGCAATCTTTGACACACAAGTCTAACATCTAGCTATCTCTTACTTTATGCTCACTTACAATCTCTTACTTTATGCTCACTTCGAAAGAACAAAGGAAGAAAACACATACATTTACCTGGAATACTCATAAATATAATCTTTGAAGTGATATAACAAAAAGGTATCAGTATACCTTTTATATTAAACTAACAGTAGTTTTTTTCTATCTTTCAAGTGCTTGAAGATGCCCCTTTTTTTCTAGAAAAAGAAGTGCTGGAGAGCCAAAGTATGTTGAGTGTTTAAGTAGAAAAGATCATGTAACAAGTGGGATGAAGATGAACAACTCAATCCAAAGGGTGTATTCTGTTATAGTGACTGGCTGAATTCAAAATCTAAACCAGATATTTTGCTCAAAAGTTAATAGAGAGGAGAAGTAGAAATTGAGATGAGATTAATAAAAGTAAACCATCTACATCAGGCACGTCCAAACTTTTTTTGAAGAGTGCCAGATTTCATGAAGTTAACACGTGCGAGGGCCGACCATTTTACCTGACATTCTTTGAACCATTAAAATGAAATGCAAATTAACTATTTTATGCAAAGTTTATTGAAAACGGCATACTTTTCATTTTGTGACTTGGATGACAAATCTAAACAGGTGTTAAATCACTCTGCCTTAAATATAAAAAAAATCGATATTTGGGCAACTTATCTGGGGGGCCTTATCAGTCCGGAACCTGGGCCGCAATTGGCCCTCGGGACGGACTTTGGACATGCCTGATAAAGAAAGAAAGATGCATACCTTCCAACTGTTCTTTTTTGCAGGACCGGCCTGATTTTTGGACACTGTTATGTTGTCCGGTGTAGCTGTCCCACTGTTCTGCCTTTGTGGGCAGTAGGGATCATGAGCCAGTTTGATGATCCTCTGATCTACCCTGACCAGTCCAGGGAGGTGTAAAAGCAATGAGCTCACTTGTGGCCACCTCATTATGCTTTACTAATGAAGCATAATAAGTGTTGTGGGCCACGCACACTTCTGCCTCCAGTCCCATCTCTTATCATCTTTAGCCACATTCTCCAACGCAGGTGTCCCGGAGGGTAGGAAGACGATCAGTTTTAGCTACTCACTTTGGCTACCCTTTGAGGCATAATTTAAGTTTCAATGCAACATACACACAACTTGTCTCTGAATATATGGTAGCCATGTGTTTATATATCGTAGCATGGCGTACAAATCAGAAACATTAAGTTTATTTCACAGGAAGAGAAATGTTGGTGCCCGAGGTTATAATATAAAAGTCAGAGACTTAGAGACTTAGATGTAATGTAAGGAAGTTTTCCTTTACCCAAAGGAAGGTTACTAATGAAACATACTAAACAAATTTGAGATGCTCACAAAGAACAGGCAGCAGCTTCATAGCCTGTTCTATGGTGTGTCCCTGCTTGGAAGCATCTCAAATTTTAGCTCATATCAGTCTAAACCATGGCCCAGGGGCAATCCATACCTGAATTATGAGGCAAATTTCCCCTGCACAAAGGAACCAACAACCCCAGATGTATGTTTCAGCCTTTATGGGCCTTATCAGTGGGGTCTGGTTGGTATATCTGAATTCACTTTTGCACTTGGGGTGGGCCCCAAGAGATTCCTGAAGGGTGAAATACCATACAAAACAAATTTGAGATGCTCATTAAAAACTGACAGTAGCTTCATAGCCTTTTCAACAGTGCGTCCTCACTTGGGAGCATCTGAAGTCTTAGCTTTCTTGTACCATTACAGAGGAAACATCTCTATCAACATATCAGTCTGATCCTGGCCCAAATAATACAGTAAGGGAATTTAAACATCCATGAAGCATAAAGATATCCTGAATTTAAGACAAGACCAAGGTCTTCACATGAAAAATGGACAGACCAGGTGGGCCAAATGGTTCTTATCTGCTGTCAAGTTCTATGTTTCTATGTAGCAAAGACTTGATAGCCGCAATGGATAAAGTAGCATAACAGTATGTATAAACAGAACTATCAGCCTGTTTTAACCCATAACTGCACACGCCTGCGTGGACAGGCACGGGACACCAGGTTCGAGGATCCAGAGATAACGCTTTCAATCAATGGATGAAATCATGCATGTAGTTTTTTAGCCAAATTAAAAAACATGCATAATATTCAAATACAAAAAGAATGGAACAGATTATGCTTACATCCCTTCCTGCACTGGGAGACCCTCAAAGCGATATGCTACGTCAATGTAAGACGGGCTACAGGGCTAAACGCCAAGCACCATACGCTGATCAATTGCTGGAAAGATCCCTCTTTTTATAACAATTAGTAATGCAAAAGAGCCTGTATCCTTATTAGGCTGTAATCTCGTAAATCTATTAGTTAAATAAGTAACATTTCTTAATGTTCATAAATCTGTTAATTAGCCAAAATCTGTATCTTCATACTGCTCTCCAGTAGGTTCAAAAACAATGTCAACTGTGTGCAGCAGCACTACAACCTTCTATGTGATATTCTACATCACATCACTTTAATTTAAAGCTCCTATTATACCTTTAGACAGATAATACGTGAAAAAGCATCATAAGGACCTTTTTCTCAACCATTAACCTTTACACCAATATACCTTCATTATTAACCCTACACTATTAACCCTTGTGTGCCAAAATTCTCTTCTAGACAACACATAGCCTATATATATAGTATAAAAAGATGACCTCAGATTTGGAAGATATTCCTTAGGATCTGTTTAATATAGTGAAGTTTAAAAAAAACACAAACAAGAAAGAATAAGTAACGGTTTAGCACCTTTTTGAAATTGTAAGCACGTGTCTTACATGGGAACTTTGCAGTAGAATGCCTGATACATTTCATAAAATACATTTTTGATATTTTTTGTAGTGGCAGTACCTCTGTCAATAGATTTCAAGCATTTTTGGATTTTTCAATTTTTGTACTAAAATGCTACAAGTCACAGTGGGGATAGAAATCTGTTTTCAGCCACAATGACACAATACTAAATAAGGAGTACAAGCAATAAAACATATGGTGAATTAATTTAATATGCTTTCTAGGCAGCTTTTGGTGGATCGAGCTGATTTCTGAGTATGAGTAAATTGAGTGACAGCTTATAAGAAAGTAATAGAAAATAAGCAGAAAAAATATGCAATGGGTAGAACAGAACATAAGAGCATTCATGTCACTCAAGTAATAGAATATTTGGAGGGCTCTCAAAGCTGTCTCCCTTCTTTCTCATGGAATCTGTAACTTCAAATATCACTATTAGTTCAGTACTATTTTAATCACTTATAATTAATACAAACAATTATTTTTACATAGTTTATGATGTTACTGCTTCTAGTTCTATTATGTTTATAAACCATATTAGAAACATACAATTTAAGATAAGAACCATTTGGCGCATCTAGCCTGCCCGTTTTTCCTTATTTGAAGATTCATATCATAATTACTATTTTATCTTAGATTCAGGAAAGCTTAATGCATCTCCCATGCATGTTTAAATTCCATTACTGTATTGGGATCTACCACTTCTGATAGAAGGTTGTTTCAGCCAAAGTAACATTTTCTTACATTACACCTAAACCTTACCATTAAGATCTTTGTAATATCACTAATACATTTTTTAAGTCCCAATACAGATCCTTGTGGTACCCCACTAGTAACAAGAACTTCCTCTGAATATACACTATTAACTACAACCCCTTTTAACCTTATTATTTATAAGTCTTTTATAAAGGGATTAATGTCAATATTACCCAGTCAAGGACATAAATAAATTTGGCAAGATGTTCCTACAGTAAACCCATGTTGTTTCTGATCTTGCAACCGATTACACCCAGATATATAACAATATTCCCCCTTAGCATGGTTTCCATTGGTTTGCCAACTGTTGGCTTAAGACTGTCTTTCGGTAGTTGGCTGAATCTTCCCTGTTACCTTTTTTGTGAAGTGTAGCCAACTTCCAATACTCTGGAACTGCTCCTGTCAGTAGCAGCTGATTAAATAAATCTGCCAATGGTTTTGCCAGGACACTTAAAATTTCTTGATAATTGTAGGTGTGTCTCATCTGGTCTCATGGACTTGTCTGTTTTTACTTTGGAGAGTTCAAGGAGAACTTCTTCTTCTGTTAACACACATGCATTGCAGTGCTCATGAAGGAAGCCATGCCTCACACTCCCACCACAGGACTTCAGCGATGTAAGTGAATTAGAGAGGGGGGAGATAGATAGTGAGAAGAGGGCATCAATAGACACTGAGAAGGGGGAGAGATAGATAGTAAGAAGGGGGAAAAGACAGATACTGAGAAGGGGAACGTTAGATAGTGAGGGGGATAAATAGCAAGAAGGAGGGATTTATAGGTTTTGAGAAAGGGGAGAAAGTGTAAGACTTTTGATATAAATAAAGAGAAACATATAGGGGAGAAATAATGAGGAGGAGAAAGAAAGGTGGCAGTTCCTATGTGTGCAATCTAGGTACTTGGCAAGTCCTCTGAGTGCAACCTGGGTGCTGGGGAAGTCTTATGTACACAATATGGGTCCTGGTGCAAGTTCTAGATGCACATTCTGGGTGCTGGGGAAAAAAGTGCATGAACAACAACAACAACAACAATAATAATAACAATAATAATATACTGCAGTTTCAACATTTTGCAGTGCCGTACAGTAGGCAGGCAACATAGAGACTGAATAAATCAAACCCTTGTACTTTTAGGTGGGTTTTCCCATTTTTGCACACTTGTACTGTACCACACTTGTTCTTTCTTTTTAATTTTGGCAAATATCCCCATGAAACATGTATGTGCAAATATCCACTTCCTGTCTAATTTCAAGATCAATGTTTCATATATTTCAACCATAATCAAATTCATTAATCTCTTAGGATGGCCTCTGAGATGAGGCGCTCTGCTGCTTTCTGCCTGGAAGTTCGGGCAGACCAACAACAATGAAATAAAGCCCCCTAAAGACCCAACCTTAACCTAGCGATCTCCGGTTTACAAACGACTGTATCAGGGACAAAGCTAGTGGCGTAACTACAGGGGTCACAGCAGTTGCAACTGTGACGGGGTCCGTCTCTCTAGCTGTTTGGGGGCAAAGATGGCACAAGAAGAGTGTTTGGGGGTTAAGTTGGCACTGATAAGCTGTTGGGGGTAAAGGTGGCACTCACAAGCTGTTTGGCAGCATATATATCATTATCTTTTTTCAATGTACTGGCTATTTTTTAGGTGAAACTGTAAAATTTTTGCCTGTCTTTTTTTTACGTTTTTCATACTACATGATGGTTAATATATTTATGTATGGTTTTTTTTTTAAAAAAAAGGCTTACTTGTACTGAAAAAAACAATTTGTGTGGTTAAACTAAATAAGAGTGGAGGGAATTATGATATGAAAATAAGATAGCAAAAGTGCAAAAAACTCTACAGGCCTTAAGTGTAAAATAAAAAAATAACCTTAAGTACTTAAGGGGTTAACATAAAATTAAAAAACAGCCTTTTAAGCATTTTGGAAAATATATTAGCATGGTTGTATTCATTGGTGGAAAGGCTTGTGGCAAATATCAAGCAAATCTACATTTTTTAGCTTCCTTCTTCTGATTAAAATGCATTTTCATAGCTAGGAGAAAAAAATACACTTCAGTATTAATATTGTCTACTATACGGGAGCCTCCAATCGCAATAGATTTTCCCCTTGAAAGAATCAGTGTAGAAAACATTTTATTATATTGTCTGGAAATCCATAGCACTGCACTGTGGGATTTTTTTTTTGCTATGTTCTAAATTATGGATAACGATGATATTGTTAATATGCTGCTTGGAAAAAAAAAAAGATTGGAACAATATATGTATCGCACAGGCAGCAATCTGTGTACAGAGAGAAGAAAATTTGTGTGAAACAGAAACACGTTATGCAAATGAGTCATATTTGACAAAGATCGTTAGCCAGGGGAGCTAATTCCAACTCAGACCTTGCAGATATTTTTTTTTATGAAGGGTAGAAAATGCATAATGCATGGAAATGCGTAATTTGCTATTTCCTCTGTAATCAGTATGAGATATCCCACTTGGCTGCACAGACATATGCCTAGAGTACTTAGGGTTTAGGGGGCGTATTAGTAATAGCAGTCACATTTAACATTAATATGTAAACATGATGACATGATTTGCTGGTGATGCTTTACTACGAAATTAAAGCAGTGTTGGATCGATGCGTAACTTATTTTAAGAACAAGACAAGTAATTCCAGGAGCAAAGTTCTTTTATGTTTGCAATCTAAAAAAGAATACTTCTATAGAGGTCGGTATGTACTTTTTAACCACTGAATGGATTGAAATATTTTTAGGAAATGATGTAGTCACATAAGCATTGAAGAAGTCAGAGGAACCTTCTTCAGGTGAAAAGGTACTCCAAGGAGTGCCAAGTCAAACAGGTGACATATGAGTCAAAAGTTGGTGTCTGTGGTTGGGATTATTTACATAACGCGATTATAGTTTGTGGAATAACTTCATGGTAAACAACTGGTAAGTACTGAGTTATATATGAATCCATTATTGTATATTATTGTTTTAGTATGTTTTATAACTCTGTAGACTATACAACCTCTTAGATACAGCCTAGTATAATGTCATGCCTCATTATACCCTGTTATTAATAATGGTTGTGACGGACTCGTCCCTTCAGACACACCGCTATGGATCTTATACAGCCCAACCACCCGTTCCCCTGGAACCCAGTTTCTATGTTTACCCCTTTTTCCTATTGCCCAGAAGCTGCCCTCTGCCGCCAACACCGCCAGGCCCAGTACCAGGACATACAGGTTTTACTTTTGGAACCTCTGGGCGGCTAGAATAGTCTCCTGCCCCACTATGTGTACCGGACAGGATTATCTCCACAGGGTGGCCAGGGCTCCAGCCTGACTATCGGTGGAAGATATCAGAGGCTAATCCCGTTATCTCCCCTATTGTTCCTGGGAGACCTGAATCCCTCAGCTAAAGGGGGTGGTTCTGTTACTCAGACATCTCATTCTGTATGTTGATTACATGGATATATATACCTGTGCCTGTGTACAATAAAGCGTTCTTAATGTTATACCCTACACTGAGTCTCGGCTAGTGACTGGGGAACCGGGGAAAGTGTGTTGTCCCAGGCTAAGGGAGCACAAGGAAGCGGAGGCAGTCGGTCGGACTAGCCAGCTCCGTTACATTTGGTGGCAAGCGGTGGGAATTTTGCTCCTAGCTAAAACGGGACATCCAAACCACTACCAGGACCAAGAAGCCGAGACGGAGAGCACCCTACGAGTGCATGGACCAGCGGTATGCTAAACTTAAGCGGAATACTTTGAAAGACCTCCTGGAGGCTCGTGGAAAGGTTGCCAGCAACAAAACCAGGGATACCCTCATTGCGGAACTTATGGCGGACGACCAGGCTCAAGCCGGCACTGTTACCCCAGCAGACCAGGATGAGTTCCAGAGGGATGTTTTGTTCCGCCTGTCCTGCTACGGGCCCCATCCACCCGCAGAGATAGTGAACCGGGTGATAGCAGATGTGACTGCGCTAAGGTATCCCCAACAAGCACGTTCTTCAGGGGAAAGAGATGAGATTTCCCACTTTGGCCGCCGAAAGCTCCCCTATGCAGCCTTCAAATCCTTCATCAAGGCGGAGGGGGACATCGAAGGATATCTCCAAGACTTTGAGCGGCAATGTCTGTTGCAACAAGTGAGAGATGCAGATAAAGTAACCATTCTTGCCAGCAAGCTCACTGGCCGGGCGGCTGAAGCCTACCGAGCAGTGGCCGACGAGGACTGTACCAGCTATGAGCGAGTGCGAGAACAATTACTAGCTCGTTTCGCCATCACCCCGGAGGCACAAAGACTCAAGTTCCGTAGCCTGCGGAGGACGGAGAAAGACACGTACCAAGAATGGGGGCATCGGATGCAGAAAGCAATGCAAAACTGGCTCACAGGGAGCCGAGCAGTGACCGCCCAAGAGGTCACTCAGTTGTTCCTTTTGGAGCAGTTTTTTAACCACACTCCCCCTGATGTCCGGGACTGGGTCCGGGACCGTCACCCCCGAGACCTAGCCCAAGCCGCCAGCTTGGCAGATGAGTACCAGGACACGCGCCGGGCTAACTTGACCAACACCCGGCCAGCCCCTCGGTATCTGCTAGCCCATTCCCCACCGCAAGCTACAGCCATGGGAAGTCCTCGCTACCCCCCACCAGCCGACATTCGGAGGTGTTTCTTGTGCAACCAAATGGGACACACTCAGTTGAACTGTCCCCAGCAACCCCAGCCGTCGGGACCATATCGAGGAAGGCCCCGGCGCACAGTGGTTCAATGTGTTGGTCAGGAAGAAGATTGGGGAATTTTACACGAGGCTGACATCGTACAAGCCATTGCGGGGGACAACCGCCATCATCACTGCCAGCCTGTGTTACTCAATGGAAAAGCGGCCAGGGGGCTCCGTGATTCCGGAGCCACCTTAACCCTGGTGGATCCCCAGAGGGTACCAGTCCCGGTAACAACTGGGAAATTTGTGGCAGTACGAGTCGCAGGGGGCAAAGTAAATCGAATCCCCACGGCTCAGGTGCATCTGGACTGGGGGGCAGCTGCCCGCACCCTAGAAGTGGGACTCATGACTGGGCTTCCCGAGGAAATTCTACTGGGCAACGACTTAGGCCGTCTCACCTCCACATTTGAACCCTCCAAGCCTGCGGAAGCACACCCAGTAACCACCCGGCTACAAGCCCAACAAACCAAGCCACCTCCCTCCGAAGAGACCCAGGTAAGACCCACTGACCTTGATTCTGGCCCCGAACTCCTCACCTGGGACTCCCCGACAGACTTCCGTAAGGAAGTACAACAGGACGACTCCCTAGCAGTGTACCGACAGAAGGCTCTCAGTAAGCCTGGGGGGATGGACGACTACTGGTTCCATTGGGAAGGGGACAGACTCTATCGTAGTGCCGCGGATGGGGGGAAACATATTGGTAAAGCGCCAGGCCGCAGCTAGTGATACCCCAGAAATATAGGGCAGACATACTACGCATCGGACATGTCATTCCCTTGGCCGGACATTTAGGACAGAGAAAAACGAGGTACAGAATCACCCAGAACTTTTTTTGGCCTGGTATCTCCGGGGACATTAGGGACTACTGCCGCACTTGCGAGATCTGCCAGCGGGTAGGCAAGAGAGGGGATCATCTGAAAGCTAAATTACGACCCCTGCCCATAGTGCAAGAACCCTTCAGCCGGGTTGCAGTAGATCTTATTGGCCCGTTAGCTAAGCCAAGCCCCACGGGGAAGAAATATATACTTACCGTGGTGGACTATGCCACCCGGTATCCTGAGGCTGTAGCATTAAGCAACATCCAAGCTGAAACCATAGCGGAGGCGCTGTTGCAAATATTCTCCCGGGTGGGGTTTCCCCAGGAGCTGCTGTCCGATCAAGGGACCCAGTTCACCGCAGAGATAACCCAACAGCTCTGGAAGTTGTGCGGTATTAAACCCCTTTATAGCTCCCCATACCATCCGCAAACCAATGGGTTATGCGAGAGATTTAATGGCACTCTGAAGCAGATGCTTCGGACCTTTGCCGCAGAGCACAAGAACTGGGAGCGCCACCCGCCCCATCTCTTGTTTGCCTACCGGGAAGTCCCACAGGAATCCACAGGGTTTTCCCCCTTCGAGCTGTTATATGGCCGGAGGGTTCGAGGCCCCTTAGACCTCCTACGTGAACACTGGGAAGGCACGGTACCAACGGACGACCCGTCCGTAGTTACCTATGTATTGGGGCTCCGAGATAGGCTCCAGAGATACACGACCCTAGTGAAGGACAATCTCCAGAGAGCTCAGGGCAGACAGAAGAGGTGGTATGACCGGACGGCTAGGGATCGCACCTTCCAGATAGGGCAAAAAGTATTGGCTCTCCGTCCGGTCAAGCAAAACAAACTGCAGGCAGCCTGGCAGGGTCCTTACAAGATAACGCCACGACTCTGTGACACCACCTATATTGTGG
>VKOC01028733.1:0-15484 GCA_009364415.1 Spea multiplicata
TAGCTATCCAACTCGTGGACGGAAGTCCTCTCAAGACCGGTCCTATTGTTAAAGAGACTGTTCCTTTGATCCTTCAAATAGGGAAGGGTCATACCGAGACCATCCAGTTCGATGTCGTACCCTCTCCAGTGTCTCCTCTCATTTTAGGTCTCCCTTGGCTCCGGAGACATAACCCTCTCATAGATTGGGAGACTGGTATACTTCAGTTCTCCTCCTTGCATTGTACCAGTCGCTGTCTTAAGACTACATCCATCTGTCTCACACAGACTGTTTCCCTCCAAGAGATTCCCCTTCCCTATCAACAATTTAAAGATGTATTTGAGAAGAGAAGTGCTGACAAATTACCCCCTTCAAGACCATATGATTGTCCCATTGACCTCCTACCTGGTGCTACTATACCCTTCGGCCGTATTTATCCTCTCTCGGAACCTGAACTTGCTACCCTGAAAGATTATATTGAAGAAAATCTTGCGAAAGGTTTCATAAGACCTTCTACTTCCCCTGCTGGGGCTGGGATCTTTTTTGTTCATAAAAAAGATGGGGGCTTGCGCCCATGCATAGACTACCGGGAGCTAAACAACATCACAATTAAAAACCGCTATCCTTTACCACTCATCCCAGAATTACTGGAACATGTACGATCTGCTAAATATTTTACCAAGCTTGACCTACGCGGGGCTTATAATTTGGTGAGGATACGCAAGGAGGACGAGTGGAAAACAGCTTTTCGGTGTCGTTATGGACATTTTGAATATCTTGTTATGCCGTTCGGCCTGTGTAATGCCCCAGCCACTTTCCAGCATTTCATCAATGATGTATTCCATGACATTTTAGACCATTTTGTTATTGTATATCTGGATGACATATTAGTATTTTCACCGTCCTTGGAGAAGCATCGTGTACATGTTTGCCAAGTTCTGGCCCGTCTGAGGACGCACGGACTATATGTCAAATTGGAGAAATGCATGTTCGAGGTACAGAGAATTGAGTTCCTGGGATATATTCTGACTCCAACCAGTATAGAGATGGATCCCAAAAAGGTTACGGCAATTCTCAATTGGCCAGCTCCTACAGACCGCAAAGGAGTACAGCGGTTCGTCGGCTTCGCAAACTTTTATCGCAAATTCATTCGCAACTTCTCACGAACCATACAACCTATTACCATCCTTTCTTCAAAGAACCAAAGATTTATTTGGACTGAGGCGGCCCAAAGGGCTTTTGACTACTTGAAGGAGAAATTCGCCTCGGCCCCTATCCTTCAACTACCTGTTCCTCAAAAACCATACACACTCGAGGTCGATGCCTCTGACACTGCTGTAGGGGCTGTCCTCTCCCAAAGACAAGACTCAGATGGTCAACTTCACCCTGTAGCCTTCTTTTCCAGAACGCTCTCACCTGCTGAGAGAAATTACTGTATAGGCGAACGCGAACTGTTGGCCATAAAATTAGCACTGGAGGAATGGCGACATCTTCTCGAGGGTACTCTTCACCCCATCACCGTCTTGACGGATCATAAAAATTTAGAGTACCTACGTTCGGCTAGACGCCTGCAACCTCGACTAGCAAGATGGTCACTGTTTTTTACCCGGTTTCCACTACATATCACCTATCGTCCAGGGTCTCGTAACGGCAAGGCAGATGCCCTATCCCGGATGTATGAATTAACCTCGTCATCCTCAAATCAAGACACGGTTCTCTCTCCTAACCATTTCCTAGCTGTTACCCACTCAGTATGGGATTCTGTACGTCAACATTCCAGAGACATTAATCCCTCTGAGATTCCCGGGTTACATTACCAGCACGGTTATTACTTTCATAACAACCTCATCTACGTTCCACCCGAAGACCGCCTACAGATACTACAGTCATTCCACGACACCCCTGCCACGGGTCATGGAGGTATCAAACAGACCCTCGATTTGATACAACGGTCCTTTTGGTGGCCGGAGGTAAAGGAAGACATTGCATCATTTGTATCCTCCTGTGTTCCCTGTGCCCGTTCCAAGGAGATGCACAAGAGACCTGCCGGTCTTCTGCAACCGCTGCCGATCCCCTCAAGACCATGGACCAATATCACTGTAGATTTTATCACAGATTTGCCTCCTTCACACAACCAGTCTACAATAATGGTGGTAGTCGATCGCTTCTCCAAAATGGCTCACTTTATCCCCATCAATCACCTTCCCTCCGCTGCGGAGACGGCCTCTCTGTTCATTCGAGAGGTATTTCGCTTACATGGCCTGCCTACTGATATAGTATCTGATCGCGGCTCCCAATTCACCTCTCGGTTCTGGAAGGCATTCTGTGAACAGCTGCATATACAACGGTCTCTTTCCACGGCATTCCACCCTCAGAGTAATGGTCAGACAGAGCGTACCAATCAGACATTAGAGCAATATCTACGCTGCTTCACCACTTATTTACAGGACGACTGGGATCAGTACTTACCTTTGGCTGAATTCGCCTACAATAACCACATTCATCGCTCCATCAACATGTCTCCTTTTTACGCCAACTACGGATATCATCCTTCCATGCTCCCGGGTTCCCCCATACCATGTGATGTTCCTTCAGTTTCTGAACAAATCATCAAGCTTACTAAGACATACGAGATACTGAGAGAGACGCTAAAAAAGACTCAGCTACAACACAAATTTTTTGCCGACCAACGTCGTTCCGATGCTCCTGCATACCACCTGGGTGACAAGGTTTGGTTATCGACTAGACACCTTCGTCTTGACTGTCCTACAAAGAAGCTGGGTCCAAGATACATAGGACCTTTTCGCATCTCTCGCCTTATCTCTTCTCTGGCTGTGGAGCTCGAGCTACCCAGCACTATGTCCATCCATCCCGTGTTTCATATCTCCCTCCTTAAACCATGGACTGCTAACCCATACCCTAATCGTTGTCCCAATCCTCCTGCTCCAATTATAGTTAATGACGTTGAAGAATACGAGGTCGAGGAAATATTGGACTCTCGACGTTTCCATGGACGCTTACAATACCTGATCCGTTGGAGAGGATACGGTCCTGAGGAGGATTCTTGGCAACCAGCCAATGAGGTTCACGCCCCTGATTTAGTTTCTGCGTTTCACCATCACCATTCTGACCGCCCTAAACCTGCTAGAGTCGGAAGGCCTCCCCTCAGGAGGGGGTACTGTCAGGGTCCTCAGCAAGGACCCCGACGAAGCGACTCACCTGAGTACCCGCCAATGGCGGGCACCAGCTCCCACGCCGCTGCCGTCCTCACTGCTGCTCCGTCGACTGCCTCGCCGTCTGCATTCAGAGGCGCGCACACGCGCCCCCACCTCCCTTTGTGGATTCCTGAATGGAGGAGGCGGGGAACGCGCGTCAACGACGTTACGCACGGAGGCGGAGCGACCCCTGGTGGTAGCTTTAAAAACCAGCTCTGAATATCATTCAGTGCTCAGTTATTGTGTTGTACAGAGCTCTATGGTGTTACTGCCTATCTATCTGATTCCTGTTACTGAACCCTGGCTATTGAATACCGTTTATGCTGATTTCTCCATTCCTGACCTTTGGCTTTGAATACCGTTTATGCTGATTTCTCCGTTCCTGACCTTTGGCTATTGAATACCGTTTATGCTGATTTCTCCGTTCCTGACCCTTGGCTAATAAATACTGCTTATGCTGTTTTCTCCAATCCTGAACTTTGGCTATTTATTTCTGGACTTGCTGCCCTCACCGTCGTGAGGTATCCTGCATACCGGGTTCCTCATCCCGAATTCCCGACACCCAGTTCCACCACTACAGACATTTACCCCAGCCAAACCTTGGAATTGATTTGGGCCAGTAATAGATGGTGGAGGTTGGGACCCTATTGTATTGTTAATCCCGTTACTGCCCCTGCTGTCTCTGGCAGGCAGATCAAGGGGGCAGTTTGTATCCCAATATCTTGTTTTTTGTTAATGTGTGTTTTGCTGGATATATCCAGCCCTGTGTGTTTAAAATAAACCACTCTTCGTTTTGGTTATACCCTACACTCGGCTAGTCTCGGCTAGTGACTGGGAAACCAGGGAAAGTGTGTGTCCCAGGCTAAGGGAGCACAAGTCAGTGGAGGTAATCGGTCAGACTATCCAGCTCTGTGACATTTTTGGCAAGCGGCTGGATTGCTTCTTATTCGGAGGACACTTCTTCTCTACCGGGATTGACTGACAGGGCGGCAGACTTTGGTCGCCTTGACGAGGACATGGCTGTGACATCAGAATTCCAGGGGCTACTGCGGGTCATCTTCTCCTGCTACACCACTGCTCTGCTTACAGAAAAATACCAGAAACTGAGGGAATTGGTTCGAAGGTCACTATGGCAGGTGGCCCTCCAGGAGGTGGCCACCTGCCAGCCCATATAGGTTGTTATCTGCCCAACAACCTAGAAAGCTGCACCAGCTCTGGGAGAAGATGCACCCCCCCGTCCCTCAGGTGCCAAAGGAGAAAAACCCCAACCTCTTCCCATTCGGAGAAACCACTGCCTGCCCAGAACACAAACGAGTGCCTGATGAGCCACACCTGGGACAAGAACAGACCCGCAAAGAACAGAAAACATTAAGGCGGTGTCACAGATCCGTCTCCCCGTGTGGGCGGGCGGACTGCCGCTCGCAGATGTCAGGTGCCCAATACTCCGGCACCGGTGGGCAGATCACCGCACGCGGACCCTGGGTTCCTGATTCCTCGGTTCACGGTACCGGAGGACGGACTGCCGTCCGCGGTAGCCAGAAGCCCGAGACCCCTTCCCGGAGCCCCGTTGCCGGCAGTCAAAGTATCTGCCGCCGTCACAGGACTCATGGGATTGAGTCTGAGGATTCCCCGGGCCGCTATACTTACCTCCTCTTCTGGGGGTGACTGCAGGAACTCTCAGGGCGCGGCTATGCCGCGTGGCTGGTATCGGGGTGGTGATGGACAGCTGAGGGCTCGGTCATGATGTCATCTTGGAGGCGGGGTTTCTGGTTGGCTCCGGCTTTAAAAAGCCAGAAATCCATTTCTCCTGCACCCTGTTGTAGTCCTTTACCTCGTTTGTTGCTGAGCTCCTGATCTTTGCCTGCCTGACTACTCTTTGGATTTTGATTCTGTACCTCTGCCCAGTGATTCGTGTATCAGTTTGGCTTGTCTGACTACCCGCTTCGTGTCTCGACCCTCTAGCTTGTTCTACTACCCTCGGCCCCATTCTACCTTATCTACTCAGTACATATATCTATCTGCCCGCACTTGGCCTCCTTACTGTTGGGATCTTCTAAGTCCTGGTTCTCTGTTACTAGGGGCCTCTCCCTTTGTACCAGTGGATTGGGCAGAATAACTCCTGGGTTAGTGCCATTGTGCGGGTAGTCCTGACAGACGGGAGGTCCAACCTAACATAGGACCTAAAACGCCTAGACCGCCAACGCCCAATACGCTGCACCAAAGAGTAGGGCAAACCCACCTGTAGCGGCCCCAATCCAAAAGGAATGCCCCCCAAACAACTCAGCAGGAACACCCAACACGACCAACGCATTACAAAAAAATCCCAAAAACTGAAAATGGGACAAAAAAGGACCCATCCTAATGTACCAGGAGTGGGCCTCCAGACACCGGCCGAACCGACAAAAAATCCCTCACCGTCAATACTGGACAAATGGCTGAGCCTGCCACGTGACCCAGTTAAACCCAGGCACTCTTGCCTAGCACATCAGTCTTAGACCGACAAATCCGAAAACGTAAGCCCCTGGAGCTGAATTCGACATCCTCCTCAAACCCAAAATACACACCGAAACCAGCGCACCAAACAACCGATCCAACAACTCAGCCGACACCGGTCTGCTAACATCCCTAGAAACCATACCACTCCTCCACTCCTCGTCTTTGGCAAAAAAAAAATCTTCGTATTCCGCGAATATTCACCCATTCCTGTCTTCGGGCGAATATTCGCGGACATTCTTCGTGTTTGTTTTTTCCGGTTAACGGGTTAATACTGGGTTAACGCGTACCGCAGCAGCTCTGGCGCCAGGAGTATAAATGTCCGTATGAGCAACTCTATTGGTTGCCACCAGGGGGCCTCCTGCTGGCGACCAATGAGCACACTACCATATATGGCTAATATATTCTCGGGCAGAATATTATGCTACTCAATGTATCTAACATTCTGTCCGAAGATATATTAGCCATATGTGATAGTGTGTTCATTTTCATTTATTAATTATTTAAATAAAATATATTCCCATGATCCGCTGGTCTCCCCGCTGCAACAGTTAAATGTCCGCACTCGCCAACATTAATTCTGTCGAACTTGCAAACTCTTTTTTTCTATTTATTTTGGTTTTATTTGTATTGAACTGTTAGACGAAAGGATCATAGGAATATATTTTTTTTAAATAAATGCAAATGAGCACCCCCTGTACACAGGGTCCCTCTGAGTGGAGTTGGTGCTTGCCAGGACTGGACTGGGTTGAGGCTGGAACGAAGGACAGCTTACCAGACCTCTGATCCCGCAGATGTTGCCCGTAATGCTTAAGCTGCTTTTTGTGCACGATTGTCCCATTGGATGCTAGGACGTAACCAGGAGCCCCAAGGGAGTGTCTTGCGGTTTGGAGTTTCCTGTCCTCACTCCTGTGAGTGATGGAAGTGGTGGTCCCAACCGCACAAACAGCCATGGTGTTCTCGATCTCGGGTATGTCCGCTATATCAGGTTCAGAAGAACCATCATCCATGTCAGACCAGTCAGGGTTGTCAGACATGGTCTGGAGTTCATCTGACATGAGTTCAGACGGCGTAGGATGTTCAGGTGCTCGGATTTGGTTAACCCCCGGATCACCATTCTGGGGAAGCGATAGGGTGTGCTCCAGCTTTGATGCATTATCGTTACATGCAGGTTCCTGGACACGGGGTTTGTCAGAGCGGGTTGCAGACGGTTTGGTTGGTTTCAACCGACAATATGTAATCCTATGACCAGTCTCTCCACAATAATAGCACAGGTTATCATCTTGCCTTCTCTGTTTTTCCTCCTTGGTAAGTGTCTCTCGCTTGTAGCTCTTCTTAGCAGCCTTCTTGATTTTGGTCTCCGTTTTTGTCTTTTTATCAACATGGTCAGGTTTTAACACAGTCCGTACAGATATACATATCAGGAGAAGAAACTCCGCCAGTACTTCCAGAACTGCGGTTATCCCCGGGGACTCCTGTCGTAGGGGTTCTGTCTGTACCCCACGATGCATGACGGCTAGTGGGATGGTACAGACAGGCGCAACGAAACACAGCACAGGCAGAATACTTCGAAAGGTACTGTATTAACGAAGGTAACAGGAACAGCAAGTACAAGCAGTAAGTTTCTAGGGAGGATGCCCACTGGCAGGGCGGACGGGTACGGAGGCCCACTGGCAGGGCTGGCGGGTACGGAGGCCCACTGGCAGGGCTGACGGGTGGTTCGGGCACGGGTACGGGTACAGGTACAGGTACAGGTACAGGTACAGGTACAGGTACAGGTACAGGTACAAAGCAGAGCGGTCCAAACACTCTAATGCAAAGGCCCTGACTAAAGGGCAGGTTTATATTGGCCAGGTTCCACTCAGGTGATCAGACTCAGCTGTACCTGATTATCTGATCCTGAGCACTCCAGAGGGGGAGGTGGCCACTAGTGGTAGCAACTGGACATAAAAGCAAAATAATTATGCATGGTCCGGGCTAGCAGGGTGGAATCCTGACAATCCCCCTCATATTTAGGCACTGCAATGGAGCTAGAGGCCTCACGGAGGAGACTGAGGGGCGTCAAGTGGTTGCTAGGTCCCCCTCTCTCTCCTCTGCATCAAAAAAAGTGATGAGGCGGACCGTCCCTGCCCCGGCTAGGTATGCTACTGGGTATGGGTACCAAAATTAGACA
Organism: Spea multiplicata; assembly: GCA_009364415.1. NCBI lineage: Eukaryota > Metazoa > Chordata > Amphibia > Anura > Pelobatidae > Spea > Spea multiplicata. Next base: position 7,861 of record VKOC01028733.1, read on the forward strand.
CAAAGACCAATCTGTTCTGAGGATCCCTATATGTTTTAGATAACAGATCTATTCTAGATGTTTTCTTAGCCAATCTATATGTATCATCCAATAAATTTGTGGCATAACCCATAAGGAACACATTTCAGAGGGACCTGAATGATTATAATCGTGGGCAGGTATATAACTGGCACAATGATCAACGCCATGTAAGATTTACATCTCCCCTACCTCGGATGACAGGAACCATGTCCAACTGACGATCCGTAAGACAACCGGAAGCTGTATCCAGCACATCCAGTTCAGTGGATATGTCGGAGGAATCCACTATTTCCACGACGTCTTCTTTTTTAGGGAAGAAAGCGGTGTCCTCCACACCCCGAATTAGATGGGGGGGGGCAGAAAACATCAACGCACCCAGAAGAAACAAGCCGACTTTCTTTTTGTCCTCCTAACTATGTTAAACCTTTTCAGATGAAAATTGATACATTCCGTTTTTTTTAGGGATATTAAACCTAAAATGTTCTTTTCTAAAATTTCATACCGGGCCAATGGGACTAGCCAGGACAATGTGGCAGTTAAATTACAACAATATGGTTTGAAAAATAAATTCATGCCTCAGGTAAATGATGCTCCAGTTGAAACGTTTATTAAACTAGTAGAGATGGAGAGATACACTTATGTCACCAACAATTTAATAGAAAAGGATATAATATTTCCAAATTGGATAAATAGGCTGTTGTGAATTTGGAATCTAATGACAAAGTGTTTAAGCCAGCTGACAAGGGGGGTTCACTTGTGGTAATGAATCAGATTGACTATGTTGAAGAAATTGAAAATCAGCTTAGTGCCACTTATTGTGAACTTAATGCAGATCCTCTTCCAAAGATTAAAAGGAAAATATTTGATGTTGTGAATAATGCAGCACAGGATTATGTTATTGATGGATCTTAAAAGGATTTTTGGATTAAAGAATTTCCAATGACACCTGTACTTTACATTTTACCTAAAGTGCATAAGTCACTGACCCGACCCCCTGGTAGGCCCATTGTAGCGGGGGTAGTCCATTATCTTTTTAGATAGGATTTTTCGCCCTTTTCTCATTCAGATTCCTTCATATTTGATTGATACCACTGATTTGTTAAATAAAATCACAGATATTAAACTTAAAGATAAGGTTATTTTAGTGACCTTTGATGTAGCAAGTCTTTATACCGCCACTCCCCATGTGGATGGTTTAAACGCTATGGAAACAGCGGCAAGGAAATTGGGATATGATGGCAGCTCTTTAAAATTTTTGATGGACTTACTATATTTGGTCTTATATGAAAGCTGGTAATCCTGTTAGCCCCTGTAAGCTAACAGGATGTCCTAGCCATTGTCTATTTCAATTCAATTATATGTCTGTCATCATTCTATGTCTACCTCCCCAATTAATGTAATTATTTATGTCTCATGTAATTCTGTCCTTCCCCAGATATTGTGTTACAGGATGTGATCTAATTACTTCCTTATTGTGGAGAGCTATGATTCCTGCTGTCTCCAACGCTAGACCTGCCTGACGGTTCCTTTCAAGTAAACACTTTTTTTTCTGATTTGTCAATTGTCCCTCCAATTGGTAGACTAAACTATTTTCTGATTCAGAATTAAGAAACTCCTAAGACCTTTTCCCATTTGTTGCAGTCTGAGTAATACCCCATCCATGTAAGCAAAGGTTTCCATAGTTGCTCAAAAGTATATTACTGTAATCCATAATAGGTGCCAAATACAATAACACTGGTATGACCTGCACTCAATAGACAGTGCCTTGCAAAAGTATTAATCTCCTTGGCATTTTTCATATTTTGTTACAACCTGGAATAAAATGGATTTGTTGGGTGTTTGTATTATTTGATTTACACAATATGCCTACCACTTTGAAGATGCAAAATATTTTTTTATTGCGAAACAAATGAGAAATAAGAAAAAACAAACAGAAAATTTTAGCATGCATAACTATTCACCCCCCCAAGTCAATATTGTGGTACTGTTACTCCTCGCACCCTCCAGTCTCAGAAATCTATACTTACCAGGGCACAGTCCTCCTCTGGTCCTGCTGACATCAGAGGGGGCATGGCTAGGCAGGGCAGGAGGCTTGCTGCAGCTTTGGGAAGGCAGTGGATTTAAAAACCAGGAAGTGCTCTCTCTAGTTACCCTGTTGTGGTCTTCGTGCTTCAGTATTGCTGTGAGATTGTTCCTGTGATTTTGACCATTTGCTTGCCTGACTTCCCTTCTGCTTATCGATTTTGTACCTCTGCCTGTGATACCCAGTTATTTATTTGGCTCGTCTGACTACCCGCTCTGGTTTTGATCCCCGGCTTGTACCACTACCTGATTTGTGTACCGACCTGGCTATCCTGACCATCCTGATTGTGTTAACCCTGACATTGCTGAGTTCATCTGTGAATCCTATTCTACACTGACTTCTACACCTTGCATTCTCAACTCATATATACTATATCTGCTACACCTGGCCTCCTCACTGTTGGGATCATCTAAGTCCTGGTTGGTGCTCACGAGGGTCTCCTTTGGGAACGTTACTCCAGGTGGAAGAACTTCTGCGGTGAGTGCTGTGGTGCTAGCGGTCGTGACAGTACAACAGGGTCATGGATCCCTCTGAGTTGAGCAAGGTTCTTTCGGCTCACGGTCAGCTTTTGGAATCCCATAAAACTCAGTTTAATAGCATGCAAGACTCCCTGGAGCAGATGGCCTGTGCCATGCAGGTTTTGGTCGCTCGGTCGGATCCTGGTTCAGGAGGGGCTGCCTCCCCGTCCAGCTCTGCGGCTATGGCAGAAGCTCAGACGCCTCTCACTGCCTCCTCCTCCTCTACGGGACCTGTGAAATTACCAGCCCCTATCCGGTACAATGGAGATCCTGAATCCTGTCGGGGTTTTTTGAATCAATGTTCCATCCAATTTGAACTTGCCCCACACATGTTTCCATCTGAAAAAGCTAAAGTGGGATATTTGATATCTAGCGGGTAAAGCCCTGGCCTGGGCTTCTCCACTTTGGGAAAGGGATTCTCATTTGATTTACAACTGCAGCTCGTTTATGGTTGCATTTCGCAAGACCTTTGACGTCCCAGGCAAGGCTTCTCTCTCTCTGCTACACGTTTCTCAGGGATCACGATCTGTGGCAGACTACGCCATAGAATTCAAAACTATAGCAGCGGAGATGAACTGGTCTAGTGAAGCTCTCATTGCGGCCTTTTATGACGGTCTGTCTGAAAGAAAAACCGGAAAAAGCCGGAAAAACCTCCGCACCCAGTTCAAGTAAGGGAGTCTTGTCTGGGTGAGGCGAATATAGCTCCTAACAAGGACTGTTTTCTCATTCCTATTTCCTTAGAATGGAGAGAGGTGATGATCTCCACTATGGCCATGATTGACTCTGGGGCTGCTGGATCCTTCATCGACCATACTTTTGCCCTTTTGCATCGGATCCCGCTCCTGCCAGTATCTCCTCCTATTGATATTACAGCGATTGACGGCAGACCTCTTCAAACTTCGTGCATTACCCTTCAAACCTCTCCGCTTTTGCTTTCCGTTGGTTTGTTACATCAGGAGTCTATAAAGTTCCACGTCATCTCGTCTCCCAGATGTCCTGTTATCCTGGGTCTTCCTTGGCTCCGGAGGCATAACCCTTCCCTAGGATGGCAGTCAGGAGACATTCTTACGTGGGGTCCTAATTGTGGTAATTCCTGCCTATCCAATGTGGTGTTTAGCAATACCTCTATCTCCGCGGTTTCTCCCTCATCAGTGCCCTGGGTATATCAAGCCTATTTGGATGTCTTCGATAAGAAGCAAGCAGAGGTCCTTCCACCCCACCGCCCATATGACTGTCCCATTGATCTCCTTCCAGGTACCATGCCTCCAAGAAGTCGTACTTACCCTTTGTCTTTACCTGAATCCAAGGCATTAGAAGAATACATTCAAGATAATCTTAAAAGGGGATTCATTCAGAAATCTACCTCTCCAGCAGGAGCCGGATTTTTTTTTATATCCAAGAAAGATGGAGGATTAAGACCGTGTATTGATTATCGTGGGCTAAATCAGATTACCATTAAAAACAAATATCCACTACCCCTCATCCCGGAATTATTCGATCGCATTCGGGGTTCTACTATTTTCACTAAATCTCAGAGGTGCATATAATTTGATACGTATTCGAGAAGGTGATGAGTGGAAGACTGCATTTAACACTCGCATGGGACACTATGAATACACTGTGATGCCCTTCGGGCTTTGTAATGCTCCTGCGGTCTTTCAAGAATTCATTAATGATATTTTCCGGGATATCTCATTGCAATTCGTCATAGTTTATTTAGATGACATTTTGATACACTCACCTGACTTACCATCTCACCGCAGACATGTTCGCATTGTGCTCCAACGTTTACGCCAGAATCGTTTGTATGCTAAACAGGAGAACTGTGTATTTGAAGCTGCTAAAGTATCTTTTCTGGGCTTTGTTATATCGGCCTCCGGTTTTGAAATGGATCCTAAGAAGCTCTCTGCTATTTCAGATTGGCCCCAGCCACAAGCCTTAAAACCGTTACAAAGATTCCTGGGGTTTGCTAATTACTACAGAAAGTTTATTCAAGATTTCTCTAAAATAGTAGCACCCCTCACTAATATGACTAAGAAAGGCGCTGACTGTCGTAACTGGTCAAAGGAGGCTATCCATGCATTTTCTGAGTTAAAACATGCATTCGCTTCCGCTCCAGTATTAAGGCATCCGGATGTTACCAAGCCGTTTGTGGTTGAAGTGGACGCCTCTGAAGTAGGGGTTGGGGCTGTACTATCCCAAAGAAAAGAATTTAACGATAAATTTCACCCTTGCGCATATTTTTCTAATAAATTCTCTTCGACAGAATCTAATTATGATGTGGGAAATCGTGAACTTTTAGGCATCATTATGGCTCTTCAAGAATGGAGGCATCTACTTAAGGGAGCCAGAAATCCCATTACTATTCTGACAGACCACAAGTATTTTTTTCTTTTCAAATATTTATTTATTTATTTTCCAAAAAGGTAAGAGGATACAGAAAGGAAAAGGGGGAAGGGGAACAGAGCATGATCATATAATATAATAGGTTTGTCACTCTATTGCGTTCTTCGGCTGTCCCAAAAAAAAAAAAAAAAAAAAAAGGAACAAGAATAAGGGGAAGGTAAGAAAAGAAAGAAAAGAAGGCAAGGGAAAGAGAGCGAGAGTAATATCTTTATGAAATAATGTAAGATGGTTGATTTTGGAGATCCAGTCCTCATATATTGGTTTTCTTCTATAGTGATTTGATCCCAACCACCCTAAGTTTTTTTCCATATGTAGTTGGAATAATAATTGGTTCTTATATTGAATGATAGAAAAGGTTTGGTTACTTTTCCAATTTCTTGCTATTAGTATCTTAGCTGCCGTCATAGCATGAGTCAGTAAGATTTTCATTTCTAGAGATGTATTTGCCTGAAATATGTGGAGAAGTGCATAATCGGAAGATTTTATTATTTTATGTTTAGTTACTTTTGTGAGTAAATCAAAGGTCATATCCCACAGTTGACTAACTATATTGCATGACCACCATATGTGTAAATAACTGCCTTTATCCTTGGTGCATCTCCAGCATATGTTAGATGTTCCAGGGAGCATTGAATTTAATCTTATCGGGGTCAGATACTAATAATTTAATAGTTTGAAATAATTCTCTCTGATCGCAATAGAATGAATAATATTATATGTTGTAGAAATTGCGTTTTGCCAATTTTGTTTTGAGATCGGTTTCTGTAAATCTTTTGTCCATCTAGAGATAGTACTGTCATTATCTACTTCATCTAATTTCTGTAATATTTCATACATTTTTGTTAATATTTTTTTACATTCTTTTCCATTAAATATAGTGCCGTAATTTTGAATAAAATTTCTGGTCTAAATTATACAAAGTATGTCTCAGAAATTTTTTATTCTTAATATAGTAAGATCTTTTAGAAGATAAATGAAATTGTTGGGTTAATTGAGGAAATGTTTTAATCTGATTTTTAAACAGAATGTCTTTAATATTCCTTATTCCCACCTTTTTCCAGCTTAGTAATGAAATATCTTGTAGGTTTAACTCAATGGCCTCTAATTTTGCAAAGTCTAAATTTTTTTCTTTTAGACCAAGATTCTTCTTGATTTTGGACCATTCTTGGATAATTTCTTTATAGACAATACTATTGCCTATAAAGATCTGTTTTTTTATTTTAATTGGAAATCCCAGATGGTCATATCTAAATTATGAAAGCCAGACGCGCTTATTGATTGATCCGGTGTGCGTGATGACGTAGCACGCGTCACGCGTCACGCTATGCATGCGACGTAACTACGCCTGCGGCTAGTGCCGGCTCTTGGAGACGCAGCAGCTACTGACCGATGCTACTCACCGCGAACGGGGGAACTCGATGAACCAAACGTATAACAGCGTTTTTCTGTTCCTGTGAATCCCTTCGTTTTTGACTGCAATTGGATTGCTGGATTACTGTCTTCGGGATATTTTCCCCCCTCCTTACCGGACTCCTTCTCTCCTACCACTTATCCTAATGATAATGGATTCTCTCCTCTCACATTGGGCAAAGAGAGTTTGACTCCTAGGAGTTTTTCGAAGCCTTCACGCCATAGAGAATTCAGAAATACGGACCGTATGTACACATGGCTTTTTATCAAGATAAGTGATTTCAGTGACTTTATTTATAACGTTATTTATTATTTGGATCCTTATCGTTTGATTGGTATAACATATTAGCTTACATAGCTAACACGTGATTGCATGGTTAAACATTATTTACTGGAGATATTCTGATGACTCTTGGCTATATTGCCTATATAACTATATAATATATACAAAACAATCAAGCTGAGAAGGAAATAAGATACAAGATACAAGATAAGACAAATATCTCTCAAAGAGGGGACAGATTGTTAAGAAAATACAACAATCCTGGTCCTAAAGGGGTTAATTAAAATGAAGTGTACTGGATTTTTAATTTGGCCACTAGAAAACTCCTTGGTTTGAGTATGAGGTATCTTTTTTTTGACATTTTTTATTTACCCAGATTAATATCAGATGTGTTTACCCCATTAGGATTTCTTCGTTTCTTTATATTTTTTACATTGTTTAATTTGATATGTTTAGATGGCTCTCCTTCAGATAAGGCCCCTGGTAATCAGCGTAGCTAAATGGACAGGGAGCATGTATGTGTGTGGGTGAGTGCATGCTTGGGGCATGGGTGTTTTTGATTGGGGTATGTAAATTGAGGGGCGGGAGACCCTAGGGGATAAAAGGTGCCCTCTGGGTGACCCCGGTCACTGTCACTTTTTATTTGAGACGGCTAACAGTTTTACCTGCTTGAGCTTTGGTTTCCTACGGCCTGGAGCATGGATGTTGATGCTATCCTCGCTGCTCTCAGGGCTGGTGCGGACAAGGACGGTGGCAGGGCGCTTCGTGAGCAATTTGCTCACCTGTTGCCTCAGGCTGCGGTGCCTGAGCAGCCTTCCGGGTCTGGTGGGGCCGCGGAGGCTTCGGTTAGCAGGCGCGCCTCGGTTCGCCCGCCCTCCTGCTCGGTTGAGCCCCGCGGCGGAT